>JAJIYU010015025.1:0-12896 GCA_030144865.1 Tinospora cordifolia
AAACAACGGGTAGTGAACCTTAAACAACGGATAGTAAAATATCTAGATGCCTAAAATATAAAAATTCTCTTGTAGAAGATGAACCCACTTAAGAAACGTTAAAGTACCTAAATGATAAAAAGTATAACAAAAGACATTCTTGGAGAATCAAAGGGGGGAGAGAGAGTCAGTGAAAGAAGCCTGGTGGTGAAACAAATTTGCCTGGTGGTGAAACAAATTTTGTACATAAAATTTAATGTGACAAGCTATCAAGATTGAAATAAGACTAGGTGCAAGGTAATCCACAACCTTTTTTTTTCTTCTTTACTGGGAAAACTAACCTACATAGTTGTAGAGATGCGAAGAGTGAAGCTAGGAAATGTTGTTAAACTCAAAGCCTAGGATGATTTGTATAACAGCTTAGTTACAAGAGAAGTGCAAAGAATATTTATAGATTTGCAAATGACATGACTACCCTCTAATATGTTTTAAAAGTCATTTTCTACTCATCTCTTGACAAAATATGTTTCTGATGCTATATGCTACTTTGATCAATCTTTAGAGAATCAACTAACTCTAGCCATCTAATCTAACCTATGAGTCTTGTTAAGGTGGAGATTTTCAGCATTGTATGGCTGGTCCATTTTGTGGGTAGGGCCAATGGGATCTCTTTTTTATTGTATTGGTTTCTTACTTTCTTATTCTTAGTTGCAAACTAACTTTGTTACTCTTTGTGTTATTTAAACCTATTATGAGGGTTTGAGTGGGTGTGGTGTGAGAGACACATTGTGACTTGTGAGTGTGTTCTACTTAAGAATTTCCCCTAAAAGTAAAATTTATCTACTGAGGATGTTGGTGGATCTTCAGTAAACCACATAAATTTATGTCTCGTCTTGTTTGATTTCTTTTAAACATGTGTTTGTGATTGTTTAGTTGCATAAATCTCAACATTAAATTAGTCCTCAAGGTTAATTGATCAATATAAAGAGGCGTTTGGATTGAGTTTTTCCATCGAAAGTGGGAGTACCATTAGCCTTATCTGTTTTGTTAGTCTAAAGTGGGTCATAATTGTGAGGCCCGAGGAGTGGATTGATAATGTTAGCTTGACCTTTGTTTCATTCAGACATGAGTTGCCTCGATTTTCACCATCAATAAATGGATTACTTAGTTTTAATTAGACGTGAGTTGTGCTAATTTTCACCCTTAACTAATGGATTACTTACAACTAACTAGTCCAAGTCTTCTCTAAACAAAAATGATGCAAGTTCAGCTAGGAATATTCCTCTAAACGTGAGGTGTAGGTGTACTTGCATGGACATGGAGACCTATATATGATTGTGAATTTTGTAATTTAGCAATTTCTAGGCCATGAACATCAATTAAATGATTGGCATAGCAATAAGCTCTTATGTTGCACCTTAGGTTTTGCACAATAACATAGAAATGAAGACAATGGTTGGAGTGCTTTTTGAACGAAAATGTTGAGGGTTTTGTAATGGCAGTGTTGATTGAGCTTAATTATGGAGGTAATGGTTGTAGTAATATATTGTGTTGACTACACAATATATTATTGGTTATTGGAAGCATTGGAGTCAAGGTTAGAGAAAGAATGTAAAAGAAAATCACTTGAAGGATGCTAGACTAAGAAACAAATAGGAAGGTCAAAGATGAAGAGTAGGGAAATAAGCTGAAAAAGAGGAGAGGAGGCACAAATTACAAAGATTAATTATTGAGATTGGATTGGGATTTGCATAAGGCGACCATGAGAGGAAAAGAGTTCAGCATATTGTTGGACAGAAGAAGGAAGGAAATCAATGATTTCATTACCAATTTGGAGTGATCTCATTGCAGAGTAGTAGCATCTCTTTATACAGTTGCTAAGATTGTAATAGTTGCTATAGTTGTGCCTAAGCCTTAAAAATCTCTTTATATGGTGTCAATCTTTTTTTTTTTTTTTTAAAAAGGAAACTAGAATATATATAAATGTTAATAGAAGGTGGTGCCTGATGGGAAATCTGACACCATCCAATTTACAATGAGTACAAAATGTTACGCCAGTTTTTTAGCCCATTCCCTAAAGCAATACCCTTTGCTAAAGTTTCGTAGGAATGATCCAAGTGCAAAACAAAATGATGGATCTTTCCCAAGTGCTAATTACAGATTTACATCCATCAGAAAACAACCTGCTATAACCGTTCTTGCCAAACAGAAAACCATATTGCAAAAATTATAATTCTTCTATAGTTGACAGTGCTTTTAGGTCTATTGTATTGTTCTCCCTGCCAGTCTCTCCCCAGCTGCATTAGTGTCAATATTCATGATACCATATTGAATAATAAAGAAATCCTTCTCTTCTCTCTCGTGAAGTAGGCCACAAAGTCAAATCACGTTAAGTCCTGTGTTCAATAATGTTCTTTATTTTACAACATGTTATCTGAGATAGGGGAATTGTTCTTGGACTTTTGTTGTCAAAATCACATCTTTCCATCTTCATCACAAGAACCATGTTTTCCGGCCTTCATTGCCACACTTCTTTGAGTCAGCCTACATCATCAAACTTCTTGGAGTTGGCCTTCATGGCTGTGATTACTATCATCATCATCATTGCAACTGTTGTGCATCATCACCATCACTCTTTTGTTCCTGCTGAATCTGTCGCCGCTTGATCATTGCTGCTATTTTTGCTTATTGTTTCTCCACTCCTTCTATTTCTTGTACTCACCTCTATTCTTGTTCTAGCTACCTCTTTTCTTCTTCATTGTTGCTTTGCTGTTGTTATTTCTTCTTCTTCTTCTTCTTCTTCTTCTTCTTCTTCTTTTTTGCTTCTTGTTCTTCTTGTTCTTTTTATTTCTTCCTTCTTCCTATCTCTTCTTATTCCTTTAGGCTATCCTAAATTCCAAGACAACAAAAAAGGAAAGAGGGTCTGTAAAAAATTGTCTCAATTCAGAAGCTGCATAGAGTAAGAAACAATGGATTTTAAGATGGAAAAAGGGGAACTTCCAAACATCTAGGGAGCATACCAATTGGATAAAAGGAATTATGTGAAGTGGTCTCAGTTGGCACATACTTTAATAATGGGAAAAAGGAAAATTAAGTCATCTATTGGGCATTGGACCACGACTAGGTGATCCGCAATTTATAGCATGTGATAATAATAATGCATCTATTGTAGCCACTAGCATAGCATAGCTTTGAAACTCAATGACGGCTGATATCAGTGTCACTTTTATGTTTTTAAACACAGCTAAAGATGTTTGGGATGTTGTACTTGAGACGTACTCTTAAGGCTCATGATGTGACACAAATCTCCAAGATCAAGGTAAAAGTTGGGACAACCAAACAAGACAGTATGACAGGTCTAGAGTATGCCAATGTCCTGAAAAATCTCTAGCTAGTACTTGATCACATAGATGCATTGAGACTAAAATCTTGATCAAGTACGAGTTCAGATCCTAAGCAATACATTCCCCTCTTTGAATGAAACGATCCCTATTATTTGAGCTGAAAAAAATAGAAGAGAAGTAATGGTCACACACCAGAAGATGGAGAGCTCTGTATGACTGCTTAGTAAAAGAGAAGATTTGAAAAGTTACACTTGATCGATTCCTAATTGAGATAACAAAGAAGGTTTATGGTGCACTTA
This sequence comes from Tinospora cordifolia, assembly GCA_030144865.1. Classification (NCBI taxonomy): domain Eukaryota; kingdom Viridiplantae; phylum Streptophyta; class Magnoliopsida; order Ranunculales; family Menispermaceae; genus Tinospora; species Tinospora cordifolia. The sequence continues at coordinate 3,623 of JAJIYU010015025.1, forward strand.
CTGTTAGAAGGCAAGACATACCAAGGAGAAGTGTTGGAAACTCCATGAGAAGGTCTCTAACTTCTAGTAAAGATTTGAGGTACAAGGTAGACAACAAAAGACCAATGGATTAGCAAATTTTTGGATTGATGAATTAGTTGAAGACTTCCAAAAGGATTTAGTCCTGATGACACAGGAAAGCTAAAATCTTTGCTTAAACACTCAAGATAAACCCTTAGGTAATTGTTCATTAGCACATTCATGTAAATTGGATGTCAACTCTCAGATAAATCCTTTGCCAACTCTAGGATGATAGACTCTTGAGTACTAATCACACGACCAAGTCATTTCATCTATTTCGCACCTATAACCCTTATCCCAATCACTACGAGATAGATATTGTTGGTGGATTGTTAACCACCATTGCAAGCATAGGAGATTCACCTTAGTCCAATCCTTATATGTAGGATGTACTTCATGTGCCAAAGTTATCAACTAACCTTGTCTTGATACAAAAATGAACTCATGATTAGAGTTTTCATGTAACCTTTTGCTCCGCTCACTCTGTATTTTGCCAAGACTTGAGGAAGGCGATTAGACTTCCAAAGAATGAGACGAGCTAAACTATCTTGAGATATCAGTGCACCATCAAAAGAGTACCTCCTCACTACTATGTAAACAATATCTCTCCATTAGAGAACAAATTTGGCTTCACCATCGTCTCCTTTGGACACCCTTCTTTTCACACCCCCTAATATTTTGTTTCATTGTTATTTAAGACTTTAGATTTATAAGACTTTCATTGTGATGTCTGTGAAAGAACTAAACACAAACATTTACCACTGCCAATAAGCAACCAAAAGTGTTCTAAACCCTCTGATTGTATTCATATAACATTTGGGGTCTTGCTTCTATTCCTAACATTTCATGTCAACATTGCTTGTCTTCTTTATTGATGGCTATATGAGAGCTTCTTGGATTGTCTTACTCAAACGAAAGTCCAACATAAGCTACGGCCTTCCACATTTCTATAGTATTGTACCAAATCAATTTGGCATCAAAATTAGAATATTTCACTCTAATACTGCCAAAGGTTAACTTATCTCAATTCATTATTTCTAAAGGGAAGGAATTATTCATTAATCATTCTGTGTCCATACCCCACAACAAAATGGGACTGTTGAATGGAAAAGTAGCCATCTTTTAGATATAACTTGAGCCTTTATTTAGAATAATGTACCTAAATCTTATTGGAGATTAGTCGTTGTAACAACCTCACATATCATTGATTGTCAACTTTCTTTGGTACATGACCTCAAAAGTTGAATGGAAATACTAGCCAAATTTTATCCTACATGATTTTTTTGAATAAGAAACATATTTATTTCAATGATAAAGTAAAATGGAGATGAGAAATCTCCAAATATTACAAACTGGTCAAAGAAAAAAGAAACTCCCCAAACATATCTAACCCATAACCTTACCCCTAAAATATTAGGGTGTGCGTCTTGTGTTTGTATCTTCCATTAAAACAGAGGAAAGTTGGATCAAAGAGCTCTCAAGTGAGTCTTTGTAGGGCACTCTCCACTTGACAAGGGTACAAGTGTTATCATCTTTTGTCTAAGAAATTTTTTATCCCAGCAAATGTCACATGTAATAAAAATGCTTAATTTTTTTTTCCCACTTCTCTTCAAGGGGGGAATTCAATCATAGAAGATAAGGATAAGGATCCCTTTTTATTTAACTCCATCACCATATCATTGGTTTCTTCTTCCTCACTAGAGTCATCCCTAGCAGAGTCACAAAACCAAATCAAGGAATCTTCACAACTTGCTCATGAGAATAAAATGACTAGATGTGTACTGCTAATGAATAGTGAGGTAATGTTAAATGACTTTTTATCATAGAACCACATGGAATCCTCGACTGACAAACCTACCCATTTCCCTTAGGAAGGGAACTCGGAAGGCACTAAATGCCCGTTGTATCCACTTTCTAATGTAGTTTAATTTGAAAACTTCTTCTTATCTCAAAGGAGCTTTCACACTAGCATAATCAATATCCAAATACCTATGTCTCTATCCGAGGATTTATCCAATGAGAATAAGAAATAAGCCTTGAACGAGGAAATTGAAGCATTGAGAAAGAGCAACATGTGGGAGTTAGTCAACTTGCTAGGAGGGAAGAAACTAGTGGGATGCAAATGGGTGTATGCATAAGGCCTTGGCAAGGCCTAGATGCCCAACCCCCCTTCAAGCACTTAGGAGGTGACCAAGGCACAATAAGGGGGTGTTTGTAAAATTTTTTTTTAAGAGACTTGTCTAAATAATTATTGTATAGTCGGTCTTATACCTGTCTAGACCTGGCCTAGGCCTCACTTTGCCTTATAGAGGTTTACTGCCTATGTTTGTTTTTCTACCTTGACAACGCTGATACACATTAAAATATAGAGTCGATGGATCCTTGGAGTGTTACAAGGCAAGATTGGTGGCCAAGGGATAATCTTAAACATATGGTGTGTATTATTAGGAGACATTTGCTCTAGTTGTAAAAATGAACACAGTAAGAATACTTCTATTATTGGCAACCAATGATAATTGAAATCGCCAATAGTTTTATGCGCAAAATGTGTAATTAAATAGAGATTTTGAAGAGAAAATCTCTATTAAATTTTCTCCTGATTTTGATGCTACTAATAAAGAATGCAAGCTATGAAAGAGATCATATGGGCACAAAAAAGTCTCTGAGGGCATGATTTGTTTGATTTGGCGTAGTGATGACAGGTATGAGATAAAACAAAGTCAAGGAGACCACACTTTGTTTGTTAAGTATTCAATTCTAGGGGAGTTGTGGTTGTGGTATATGTTGACGACATCATTTTTACAGAAAATGATTAGGATAAAAAAAAAATGAAGCTAAAGCAATGTTTGACAGGTGAGTTTAATGTTAAGGAATAGAAAAATCAAAATATATCGTGGGAATCAAAGTGGCTCACTCAAAACAAGCAATCTTTATTTCTTTGATGAAAAATGTATCATTGATCTTCTAAAAGAAACTAGGAACTTGGCATGCAAACTTGCGAATACAGCTATAGACATTAATCACAACATTGGGGAATTTGAAGAAGTTGTAAACAAGGAAATGTGCCAAAGGTTTGTAGGGAAGCTCATCTACCTATGTCATACATGGCTTGATACTGCATATTCAATAACTGCATTGAGTCAGTTTATTCAAATCTTAAAGAAGTCCCTTCAAGTAGTTAATTGCACATTATATTATCTTAAGGAAAATTTAGGACTTGGCTATTATTTAAGCAACACACAATAGTTGTACTTGAGGTGTATACAAATGCAGATTTTGCTGGCTCAATATTGACAAGAGATCTACCACTAGCTACCCTACATTTTTTGGTAGAAATCTAGTTACATGGTGAAGCAAGAAACAAAATTTTGTGGCCAAATCTAGTGTTGAAGCAGAATTTTGAGCTATGACACAAATGACACAATTAATTAAATGTAAAATATAAATAAATAAAATTATAAAAAAGTATTAAACAATTTTTCAGGAATATATATATATATTGGGTAAGGGACCAATAAATAAATAAATAATTCTTCAGGGATCTTTAAATAATTATTTTAAGGACCGCCTAGTCCTCATCTAGGCCCCGCCTCGCCTTATAGAGGCTTACCGCCTTAAACCGCCTTACCGCCTTGACAACACTGGTAAAGAGTATAATTTCTTTTTCCCATTTTAGTAAGGACTATATATATATATATGTGTGTGTGTGTGTGTGTGTGTGTGTGTGTGTGTATGTGTGTATGTATGTATGTATGTATGTATATATATTCTTTACTGAAATGGGAAAAAAAATTGTGCTTTTGGGTTTCTATTTTGCACCCATCACTTCACCATTATTTTATGAAAAATTGTATACCATTAGGTGTATTTGTCTCTCAATTAGAAACACATTCCTTGCAATGAGGATTGTCTGTTTTATTGTCATCACAAGGCATGCGCTCTTCTTAGTCTTGAAAGCATTCCCCTATCCAGAAACCCAAGTCGGCCTCCATCTTAAGGGGGCATGCTCTTACCCTCTAGAAGTGAGCTCCTAGGCTCAAATTCAACATTTCACCAATTTTTTAACCCATTCTTCTCCTAATGGTTTTTCAATCAACTCTATGCTAAATTCAACAATTTATAGCATAGAAGCAAACAGCACACATCCATTGGTCGCAATTCTAAATGTTTTGGGGTTTCATTCAATGAAGTTGAGGTTCATGATTGAGCTTATAATTTTTAATTGTGTGGTCTTGGCTCCAAGATTTTCAAGGAAATCGATTAGATTATTAGTGGTTAATTTACTATTACAACTTCATAGTTTCTGAAACTAATTAAGCAACTCCTAGTTTTGTTTAATTAGTTTGTTAGAACTAAGAAGATTTATTGACGAAGTTGCTAAGCCACTTAATCAACTTCTCTCAACCAGTTTATTTTTTTTCTAGAAGCACAATATATATATAGAAAGGGATGAGTTGTCCCTTTTGGATAGAACATGGTTATAGAGTTTCCAAAATATATCCTCAAAAGTATGGCCTAGTGATAGATTGCGTGAGCTGACCCATGTATAACCCATTTAGCAAACAAAAATATGTCTTTCTCCCTTATCCTAAAGCTTCTGCTACTACAATATTGAAGAATTTTCTTATTGCTTCCTACCTGGTAACTGGGCTACCTTTTTTTAAAAACAGAAAAAATTTACAAACTAGTTGTCTACTATTAGGGAGGGAACAATTCATTGAACTCCAGCAAAGGCTACACTTGACATCTTTTGTTCCAAAAACTCCACAACTTCTTGAACCTTTCACAAAATTAAGTTGCAATAGAAAAGATAAAAAGAGGTTTGGTGATCGCTGATATGATTATTGCATTAATGCATACGATTGTCAAGCATTCATTATGCATGAAAATAAATGCATATGCAGGATAACACATCTATTCTTATTTTTGAAATTTTTTGAAAGATGTACTTTATCAATCTAATTAATAAAATTGTTGTTCCCTCTCAAAAAAAAGTGAAAGTTTGAAATTAATAAAAAAAAAACATTAATACATAAAGAAAATTCAAGAAGATATAAGAAGAGATTCGTCCACCGTTTACATATTTGAACCACTCTATCGTAAAAAAAAACTCATAACATTAACCCCATTCGCAATTCGGTCAATGACCTACCTATGGACAAAATCAGTTTGTTTAGCTAAACCTATTACCCTAGTTATGATCGTTGCATAAAAAGACATCTATATACATCTCATTGATTGTTTGGTCCTAGAAAATTCTATTAGGACCATTTTGATAAGTGTTTTAATCAAGTCCAAATTTTGGAAAGATGAATAGGCGGGCCCATATTAAAAAGAAGCTATAACTATTGGAAAAAACAAGCTATACTAATCTAGTGACTTGTTTGAATTTGTATATAAAGGGTTTATTGACGAAGTTAACCATTTTGATAATATATCAAAATCCTTGAGGTGGAATTGCCTGTGAAAAGGGTCTAGGATAGGAGCTCCAAACGACTACAGAAGGCTGTTGGGAAAAACTGCTTGTACCATGAAAGAATAGTGAGACAAAGGGTGTATGGATGAGACATGTGAACAGAAACTTAGGGATGCATTGAGCCCTGTTTTAGCAAGTTCAAATCCTTCAGTTGAGGTGATCCATGGTACTGTCCTAGAATTTTCTATGGCAGTAGATTGGAGCCTCCATTTCGAGACTATTCATATGATTTCAGCTTCACTCCTACTTATATAGCACCAGGAAGGAGAAAGGGAAGTGTCAGGAAATTCCCTTTGTGGTAGACTAGACATTTTGTTTTTTCGGAGGGATTGATCAACTTCTTTGAATTAAACAAAGCTTTTTTTCCATCTATATGTCATGTGTTGTATGAGTTTGCTTCTAGTGATTAATTTTATTTTAGGAGACTTTTGAATTTCAACATTACCATCATAGCATATACCCTTTAATTTCAACTATTTAGTTTACCATAGTCAATGTAGCATGATGTTCATCATTCATTCCTGTTTAGCCCTTTTATTTTGGCATATCTTGCAATGTTGGATATATTTCCTTCTAGAACTTCTCATATTTTCCATTTTTATACCTTTCAATCCTTAACTTTAGGAATTCCTTTAACCATAGATCATCTTCAGCTGTTGGGCTTTTGAGCATCTATTTTGCAATGTTGTTTGAAGTTGCTTGTCCCAAGCAAATTCCAGGTGGTTAGTGTTATGAGTTTTTGAGATCATGAGATCCATAATGGATCCCAAGCAACCAAATAATGCATGTCTTAGCATTATTCCATGTTCTCTGAATTGGGGAACCACATTATTAGAATTAAGAATGTGTGAACACCCAACCATCTTTCTTTCTTCTTATCAGCTATTGGTTTCACTCATCGTCCTTGGACAGATTTTAGTGGCCGTGTTGGTTCCCTTCTACCTTACCAAATATCAGTGTCTTTTGGGATAGAGGCACTACCTTCAACGCCACCTTGATCTGGCCTGCTATTGATCAAGCAAAATGGGCTGTTGGAATACCCAGTTTAACAAAGATGCCATAAATATTCAACTTACTTATGATTTTGTTTCTATTGAAGTTAATGAATTTAAACATGTAATAATTTCACTACATAATGGCGAGAATAGGATGGAAAATATTCTCTTCTAGGTTTTGTTCAGACAAACAGGTTGTATGGATTGAGGAGGAGGGTGGATCAAAAATGGTTTTACATCAAGATTGAGAAAGATACGGCAAAGTGGTTGTGCAAGCAAAGAAGACGAGGAAAAGTGAACACATTGAATGCTTCAATGCAAGATAGGGATGGAATGGTTATTGTGGAGTAACATAGGAATCTGAAGGAAGGATTTATGGGCATTTGGTGAGTGGAGGTTAATAGATAGCCATGATCATATTTTTGGAGGAGAATGAGGGATGTGAATCCTTTAAGAAGGATTGAAGTACGTGTTAACGGGAGTATTATCTAAAAGGGCTTTTGGTATTTAAGAAGTAGGTCAACAGCTGCTAAACTTGTCAAACAACTAATACAGTGAGTTCATAATTTGCTTGAAATTGTCTTGTAACAGGATTTATCGTGTTACTGTTAGTGTATAAGTCGTTTGATTAAACTGTCATCAGATCAAGCTAAATTCAATATCATTACCACTGTTGAAAAACTTCATTTGTTTATGATGTTTTATGCGTATCAAATTATCTTTCCCTCGATGTAACTCGTTAATTTTCTTAACTGAAAACTAAACCTCATTGTTTTTGCTTCTTCATCTAGGTAGCATGATGTTTTCATGTCTTTTTCCCAGGTGGCATTGCATTTGCAGTCAGAAGGAGAGAAGCATGACCTGGTTCAACTAGTTGAAACAATGACTGCATATTCTTTTACTTATAAACATGCAAAACCTGGGCCCACACATAGTGTCCCAAGATATGAGACTAGTCTGGATGCATCAACACTTGTTCTGGATCCCCCCATCGATGAATTCGTCAACTTTAAGGTATGTGGTGCTTGTTAGGTTGTCAAAGCATCTGATGTCACTGATCTGATGAAAAGCATTCCTTGGGTTTGAATCAGAGCCACACTTGTGAACATTTGGGACTCTCATTAGCGATGAAACAAGTCTTGGTGCATGAGGTGCGTTTGTCATCTTTCTTTTTTCTTCTTTAGTGCTCAGTTGGTGATTTTGCATTGTTTACACTATTTTATTAACTATTATATTAGCTGAACTCCTTAAATTAGTCCAAGGTACCAATCTTGATGCATTATGATAGTAACATGAGCATAGGTTTTGTCTGTTCAGATTTTGGAATGCTACTTTGTAGATTCTTTGAAGAAAAAGGATAAAATAGAAAATAAGAGAATGACTAGTATGTGACAGTTCACTTATGGAAAAAAGATCAGTAATAGATCAATATACTTACCTACCTACCTACCTACATACATACATATAAAGAAAAAGATAGAATATATGCTTAGTAATGAACTTAACCTTGTCCAATTACTTGTTTGAAATTTTCTGACACCTTTTGGCCAAGTCTGTGTAATCCAAAAATTTGACAATGATAGTTTAACCTCTACCATGACGTTCAATAAGAATGGACATACAAAGGTTTGAATTTCATGTTAAACAAAGATTTCTGGTAAGATTATCTAGAATAGTATTTGTGAAGCACACATACTGGCTCTGAAGGAGAATGATGTCAGAAAAGATAAGAAAGCCTTTTGTTTTGAGTTAGCAGGGATATTTGTGTTTTCCAAGTGGTTTCACGAGTTGTATCAATCATGTTACACCGTGACTGTTGCCATGGCCTGCCACATTTGTTTAGTTAATGACTGTTTCAGCTGTTAAGGCATGCACAAATACGTTTGAACATCTTTTCTGTTCTTTCATGAAATGCATTTATCGTTATGCATGGATATTATTTGAAATCTTTTACTAGTGTTTCATGTTCTTCAACTATCATTTTGTGCAAATATGATTGGAGATTTTTTCCTCTTCTTTAATGTTCTTCAACTTCTGAGATTCCTTATGTACCACCTTAAACCTTATCTCTGATGCTGCTTTTGTGTTAAACCTTATTGGCATCGTGTTGGGTGTCATATCCTGTGTGGTAAACGTTTTAACAATACTTCATGGAGATGCTGAGTATAATAGGTCCATATTACTGATATTTGGCACCATTATGTTTGAATCTGTGGATCTTTTCAGCTTCTACTTTATACTATGCTCTCTTTTTGTTACAGTGAGTTGATCCTTAGCAAAGAGTTAAATTTTCAGGTAGAAAGGCGAAAGATTCATCCGGGAAGCAATGATAGACTCGTATCTTCAATTGATACAAGTAAAGTGGAATGCGAGGCTTTCTTAGGGATGGATGGGAAATCGGCATTTTCTGAAGCAAATTCAAAAACAACTCTTTTAGAGCAAAGATGTGAAGTTGTTGAGGATAAGTCGAACTCAAGACATATGCCTGCAGATAGTTCCACAAGCATGTCTGATTCCAATGGAGTCTTATTTCTCAGTACAAAAGAAAATGCTTCAGGAGTTGTGAAGAAGCATTCCACTGGTTCCTCTTCTTTCTTTGGCAGGTTTTAGTTTGTCCTTCCTTATAAATTTTGTTTGGTTATCTTAACCATGTGTGCAGTACTCCTTTCTTGGCAAAACAGATGGTGTATCTTTGGATTGCTGCCATGGTTGCTTTTGTTTCCTATTTGTGTCTTTTTTTTTT
>JAJIYU010015026.1:0-12896 GCA_030144865.1 Tinospora cordifolia
CGTTCACATTCACGTTCAACAATTGTCACACATCCTCAATTTATTTCTAACAATCCTTAATTGGTCTTCAAGCTTCAATTAACATTTTTAATCTTAGAATATTTTATAGCTTCCTCTGTTTTTTTTTTTTTTTCAATCAAAATAAAAAATTCACCAATTGAAGCCATTGCTTCCTTCCATCTTCTTCTTCATGATGCAGCAGCTTAATTTCTATGTCCAACTTAATTTCCAGCAAGATTAACACGTTCAACCATTCATCACATCCTGCGACTCACATTATCAAGACGCACCGCTCATCAACAATTTAGACCAAAAATTTTTGAATTCAGAACACACTTCAATGGACCAAAGTATCAGCTGTTTATCTTTTCCATTCCTGTCGACCGCACGATCCACAATCCAAAACCAAATTCCAAAATTCTTGTTTCTTCCTTCTCTGTTACACAGCTGAATGCCCCAAAACCCGAAATGAAATCAAGATTCTTCTTGCACTGTTCTTCATTTTTCTTCTTCCATGGATTCATAGCACATCACCATCTCGTTCTTCACGTTCTTCATCATCACCACCAGCCACAACCCCAAATCGCAAACCCAATTTAATCAAACCACATGACAATCTACCCCAAATCTGAAAACACATCACGCACAACCCAAAGATCTCTGTTTTTTTTTTTTCACGATCAGCAACTGCAATTTTTTTCATTTCATTTTTTTTTCTTGTTCCTCCATCAAGCGCCACGGCTAGCAGCAGAATTTCCAGCTCACGATTTGCACTTGATCCTCTTCTTCATTCTGTTGTTCGCCAAAAACCATAACAACCTTCTTTTCTTCATCTTCATCCCCTGTTCTTCACTCCAAAATCCAGAAACGCAGCAACAGTCTGCGCCCCTCCGCTGCTTCTTCGTTTCATCTAAACCAACAGCAATTCCAGATCTGAAAATTGCTCCTCTCTTCTGCGTGATTCATATCCAGCAGCAACGCACATAGAAAAACCCACATAGATTGGTATCTCCTCCTACCTGCTTCTTCTACTTGCTGCAAATAATTTTCACTTTAATTCCTCTATTAAGTGTACAAATAATTTTCATCATTACTCATTCTGATTTATTATAAATTCCATTTTATTATTATTATTCTTTTTATTTTTATTATTAGTATTATTTTATTATTATTTTTTTTAAATCCCATTTTCTTTCTAATCACTTGATTTAATTAAACTTTATTATAAGCTTCCATATGTTAATAATAATACCATCACTTAATTCACTAATGATTTAAATTAACTAATATTTCATTTATTGAGTTATTTTTTTTTTGTTATTTTCTTTTAAATTCTCATGTTTTTCTACAAAATAATGTTTTATTTTATTTTGACTCGTGACGTAACGCCCTCACAAAATTTCAGGGTGTTACATCTCACTACACCAAAAGCAACATTTAGCTGCAAAAATTTTAGTTATGAAAGTTATTTCATTGTTAAACTATATGTTTGGCTATGAAATTAAATTTTGAAGCTAATAGTTCCACATTTTTAGATGCAAGTCTAATTTTGTAGGTAAAATATACATTTACCTACAAAAAATTAAATTCATGGCAATTGAGTTTTAGCTACAAAATCTATTTCCTAGCTATATATGCATTTAGCCATAAAATTTAAATTATGTAGCTAAAATTAATATTTAGCAACGAAAATATAAATTGATAGCAATTACTTTCTAGCTATAAAACTCATTTCATAGCTATGAAATTAAGATTTTATAGAATTAGTTTGACCTCTTTAGCTTAATGGCATGGGCTATGCATTAAAATTTTGTCTCATTCACCATTTTATTTTGCCCTCTGCCCTCATTTATGGCAACACTCACCTGTTAGAAGAAAGAAAGAGATAGAAAGAAGATTTGAGATGTAAATTAGAAGGGGCTTTATCTTTATTCTTATTTTCTTTTTCTATTTTCTTTAGTTGTCAATGAATGATTGCATTTTGCATTTTAAGAACCAAATATGAATTGTCTACATTACCTTTTTCATCCTTCATACATTTCTTCTCTCCATCTTTCTTGCTCTCTTCAATCCATTTTCATAATTTGAATAGCGCAAAAACAAGAAAAGCCAAAGCCTCCTATGTTGCCATTGAAAAAACTTGCAAATAGAATGCGAAAGGTGAGAATCTAAAAGAATAAAAAGCTATAAAAAAAGACAAGAAGAATTAGAAGAATAAGAAGGCAACAAAGAACAAGAAGAAGATGAATAAGAAAAAGAAAAAGACAAGAAGAAGCAAAAGAGGAAGATTAAATTGTTGGTGGAGAGACTTTCAAATAACTACAAAATTTTTTAAATTAAATAACTATATTGTTAATTATTACATGTAAAAAAATAATTACTACTTTTAACTCACGAATCATGAAAATTATTAATTGCATAGAACACATAAACATATTAATTCTTAAAAAAATTAAAGGTTTAAAATTTATAATATATAACTATGTGTTTTTAATAAGTAACTAATTATAATTTTTAACAAAATTAGTAAAATTAATTTTAAATTATTACCTTGTAATTTGTTAGAATAAAAATGAAATGTTTACATTAAATAATAAGTTAATGATAAATGAAATTAAAAAAATTAATTTTAGTGAATCTAAATAATACAAAATTGTTACTTTTTAAAAGACAATAATAATATAACTTAAGGATTTTAATAAGAAGAATTTTTTTTATATATAGCAATGTACATATATGTTATGAAAATTATAGCAATGAATTTTTTGAATAATAAAATCATGATGAAATTATTATTTATAAATACATAATTTAGCTATGAATTTTTTTAATATCTAAATAGTAATAATAAAAAAAATATCATCTAATAAAATATAAATTCTTTAAATTAAAATTTATTTTAACAATAAATAATTATCTTATTATTGATTAGTGTACTATTTGCTACAAATCAGTATAATTAACTATAGAAATAGTTATTTCCATACACTTCGCAAAGGTGGGAGTAACTCACGACCAAAATTTGGATTTCACTGTTTTACAAATCCTCCTTGTTTTATCTTCCATCATAACCTACACTCTCGCACTCCAACCTATTCACTCGCAACGACTAACGAATCCTCTCATTCACTTGCAATGACTAACAAATCCTCTCAAACTCTCTATTTTGTGGCTACCACGTTTGACTTCCCCATTGACAATGCTCACACTCACAATCTCATAGTAGAAATCCCTAACTGCAGCAATGGGACATTATCAATCTCATTGGTAAAATCCCTCAACGATGTTTTTCTATCTACTTTGTCCTAATCTGCAGCATCATTTGTAGCGCAAACCCCATCGACGCTCAAAACTCATTGGTAGAAATATGTAATTATCGTCTTGCAGTGGCACTTGAAGGCTTGAAACCCATTGATAACGCTTCTTCAAACCATCACTACGGTCACGTCACTCTCCACCCTAATCTGCAGCGTTTACAATACCAAACCCATTAAAGAATGTTCACAATCTCACAGGTAGAAATCACTCAACGATGCTCTTCTATCTATCTTTTTCCTAATTTCTAGCATTGTTTCCAATGCAAACCCCATCGATGCTCAAACTCACTGATACAAATTTGTAATGATCGTTTTGCAATGGCGCTTGTAGGCTTGAAATCCAGTGATGAGGCTTGAAACCCAACGAATCTTCCATCTCACACGCACAAAATCTCTCTCTAACTTTTTGTTGCATCCCTAGTACAATGACTCTTGTACATCATTACTACTGTTGACATCTTCACCTTGCAAATTTACTCACTTCTCCACCACTGGGAGGAGAAATATGGGTTCTATTTGTCAAGGTTTCATTCAATAGAATGGTCCAATAAAATGTTTAAATTCCTCTATAGTTGCCCTTTTATTGATTTGCTCACCCTCCTGCATAGGAATACCCTGTTTTCGTCGCAAACACATGAAATAATAGCAATGTAATCTCTTGGATTTGTTTGAGAAATCACTAGGATGTGGATGCACTTAAGCATCCCAAATGTATGTCTTTCAATCTGAATCAATTACAATATATAGAAATCAGATAAAATTTATATGGCCAATCCAATTGAGAAAACCAAGCACAAAAAATAAACCGTAATATTTCACCTTCATTGTAAGTTGACGAAGTTGAAATTCAACCCAGCCTTTCCATTTCCTCAAGTCATTGTTATTTATACTATAATATCTATTTGCAGATAATTTTTGTAAGCCTCAAAGAATGGATAAGACTCAAATAGGGTTTTCCAATCAGCTTTATTTGCTTTCATAGCCTACACCATTAATGAAATTAAGTCTGAGAAAGCTCTCTTTCAATATATGCATTAAATATTATAGCATGTGAAAAGAGTAAATGATAAACAATTTGAAAAATACTTTCAATGCATATAACTAAATTAATATATTAAATTGGTGCTACAATTAACAATAACAAAGCCAATAATGTTCAACCATGGACAAAGAAGATACATTCATATGTATTCAAAAGCTCTCTAGAATGATAAAGTCATGGCCAAAACTCAACATCAGCTCTTGATAAAACAACAAAAACTCCACCAACCACTCCCCATCCAACACAACCTAGATTATGAAAAGAAAAAAGAAATACTAATAAAGTGATCACGTCTGTCCATCATGGTTAGAGTGATATAAAGTGCACCATTGAATTGGCTTTGCTTGGCACCATGCCTGAAACTTGTGGTTCTTCTGATGACAAGGTTTTGGAGAAGCTCGTGAAGAAAAATTTGGTACTTTTTTTAGTACTTTAGAGGCATTTTCACATAATGAAATTTTATATTTACCATCATAAATAACTACTAAGCTACAACAAACTAGATAAGAGCAATTCAGGAAGTGCATCCCATAAAGACTACTATATATGGAGAAAGAGATGTTTTAAGAATTTATTAATGCCAATAGTGTCTGGAAAATAATCAAAGTAAACTCTACAAATTGAATCATTGTTTTCCCTCCATAATCTAGGGATACAAGTAGACAACTATGATAGATTTGAAAATTTGGACACCCTTTTTGAAACAAGATACATATCACCTAGAAAAATTTCACAAAAATAGTGCCCAAAATGTGAAAACAACAAATAAAAGAAGCTTAAAACACTAGTTAAAAATTACATGCTTAAGTGGTGCCACGAAAAACCAAGTTGACGTACTTTAGAAGAAACATACTTCAAGTGCTATTTCATACTAAAACACAAGCAAAAAAAACTATAAATGACTACTTTCATAAATAGAACAACTACATGACTATTAGCTGTCAAACACTAACTAAGAACTGAAATTTCCATGCCTTTTTTTGTTAATTTCAAAAAAGGGAAATATCTGATTCCAACTTTCTTGGGTTGTATACATGAATCTTGTTCCACCAACAATTGCTCTTGTGACCAAATTTATTTTAATAAATTCTATCAATGCATCTTTGTCTTTTCCCTTCCAATTTCAATACAATAAGCATGCACAATCTCATCCTTTGGTAAGAGATTTACCTAAGCTAACTTTCCTCAAACTTATCAACAGTAGGTGCTATCTCTAGAAAGTCACTAATGACTCCATTCCCAGTTCACTTTCTATTCATTAAGATGGCTTTTGTCTCAAACACACTCATTTTATGCATGTGTTGCTTTTTAGCTACCCATAATTTTACTCCGCACAGGATGATATGTACTTATAACATTTGAATCTGATAAAATATCCTCTTTTAATTTTAATATTCAATTCATCTAAACTCAAATAAAGCCTTTTCCAATCTAAATAGGTGTCTCTTGTGAATTTTGAGGTTGCATGAATCCAAGTTAAAAAAAGCCTTTAGCTAAAAAGAAGTATTTTATAAGGATTTTCAGGTGTAGCTAGTTAATTGAATAGTACATGAGGCAATTAAGGTCATTAAGTTGATTTTAAAATGTTCTTAGCTGAATCTTAGGTATATTTCATGATTTAAAAAACATTAGATTATTTACAGATCTCACAATGCATGTTTCTTAAAGTTTTTGATGATATGCATTAAGATACTGGTTATTTATGAATGTAATCTTAATTTTAAATACTTTTGTTCTTTTTTATTGTGATATAGATCCTACAATATGGACAAGAGTTGGATGAAGGTTTCAAATAGACTTAGTAAGAGACATCTATAGATGGGGTGAAGTCATTTATTAAATTTCCAAAAATGAATATAGATCAAGCTATGATTCTATGCCCTTGTCGAGATTGCTTGAACACCAAAGAAAAAGATATAGATAACATGGAAAGACATCTTTATGTACATAAAATATCACAATCTTAGAGAGGAAATGCATGCTAGAGATAATCATGAAGAAAATGATTCCATGATAGATAATCTGACAAATAATGAGGGTTATCAAATTGATCATGTCTTTGAAATCTTATAGGATGTCGAAGGTGATATTTTTGGAGAAAGGGGGACCAAATGAAGGGAATGAAGAGGATGACATGATGCCAGGGGAGGCTTCTAACTTTTACACATTGTTAAAAGAGGCACAGGGTGAGTTATTTCTAGGATGTGAAAAATACTCCACTTGAAGGTGCTTAATCATTGGAGTGTTAAATCAGTCAACATGTTGTTGTCATTAGTACATGATGTACTCCCTGAAGGTTCAAATATCCCTATTTCATATTACAAGGAAAAAAAGATATTGTGAGGATTAGGATTAGGCTATAAATCCATCCATGCATGGAAATATGATTGTGCATTATTCTCAGGGGATTATGGGAAAGATAACAATTGTCCATAATGTAGTGAGTCTAGATGGAAAACAAATGATTCTAAAGGAAAAAAGATTCCACATAATATCCTTCATTACTTTCCCTTAACACCTAGATTGAGGCTATTCATATCACGTCATACAACTGAAGGCATGCGATAGCATAAGAAAAAAAGAGTAGACAATGATGATGTGTTAAGACATCTAGCAGATTGAGTTGCATGGAAAGATTTTGATAATAATTACTCATGGTTCGCTAATGAACCACGAAATGTTAGATTGGGATTGGCCACTAATGGCATTAACCCATTTGGCAACATGAATAATTCATATAGCATGTTGTAATAACCCACCGCCACTGCCACCGGGACCCACACCCACGTCATGGCACATAATGGCTCATCATGGCATTGTTACTCACAAGGTATTGTCCCCGCCCTTAGGGGTTTTACTTCGCCTTCGTGGGATTCGAACCTTGATTCTGGGGGTCAAATACAAAGTTTTGCGAACTCCCACTACTATTGAGCTATTGTAACAACCCACAACCAACGCCACTGAGACCCACACCCACATCATGGCACATCATGGCTTGCCATGACATTGTTACTCACAAGGTATTGTCGCCGCCCCTAAGGATTTTGCTTCGCCTCCGTGGGATTCAAACCTTGATTCTAAGGGTTAAATACAAAGTTTTGCAAACTCCCACTACCATTATAGCTCAATGGTAGTGGGAGTTTGCAAAACTTTGTATTTAACCCCTAGAATCAAGGTTCGAATCCCACGGAGGCGAAGCAAAACCCCTAGGGGCGAGGACAATACCTTGTGAGTAACAATGTCATGACAAGCCATGATGTGCCATGACGTGGGTGTGGGTTCCGATGGCGGTGGCGGTGGCGGTGGGTTGTTACACATGTGGCCAATTATACTTATTCCATGGAAATGTATGAAAGAACCATTTTTTATGTTGTCGTTGCTTATACCAAGTCCTCATGCATAGGCAAGGATATCGATGTTTATATGCAACCACTAATTGATGAGTTGAAAGAGCTTTGGGAGCATGGTGCTTATACTTTTGATGCTTCTATTGGTCGTATGTTCACTATGCATGCATCTTTGCTTTGGACTATAAATGACTTTCAAGCTTATACAAACTTATCTGGATGGAGTACGAAAGGATATATGGCATGCCCAGTTCGCAGAGAGAACAAGTCTTCATGTCGATTGTAGAATAAAATATGTTATATTGGCCTCAAAGATTTTTAAATCCTGCTCACTCATGGCAAAAGAGTAATGCATTTTATGGTAAACAACAGCATAGATTGGAACCAAACCGAGTACTATGGATATGAAACTATGCAACAAGTTTATGTTCTCCAATGCAAACATGGAAAAGCTCATAGTAGAAAAAGATGTAGTCATGATGAATTGAATTAGACACATAAAAGCATTTTTTTCAATTTATTGTATTGGCATAAGTTGAAGTTGCTGCATGGCCTTGATGTTATGCATGTATAAAAGAACATTTGTGACAACGTTATTGGAACATTATTAGACACTGAGAGAAAAAGCAAGGATACAAATAAAGCTTGTTTAGATATGGTAGACATGAACATTAGAAAAGCGCAACATATAAAGTTTGTTTACGGTCATTATATAAAGCCTCCAACAATATATACACTTGCTTTGAAGGAGAGGCAATGTTTTTGCAAATTTTTGAAGACCATTAAATTTCCAGATGGTTATGCATCAAATATTAGCAGATATGTTAACATCAAGGATGTAACACCTGGCCCTCGAATCCTGTCGCACATGCTGCTGACTAGGTGTCTTCGTCTTTCACCTTGAGACAGAATCAAGCGGTCACTCCTACTTTCACTATCTGGGGGATAGAAACGTTGCTTTTGTTATTTCCATTCTCACACCATCCCAATAAAATATCAGAGTGCGAAAACATAAATAGTGCTATCATGCATGATTTAAAATAGGGATGACATATCAAAAAACAAAATAAATAAATAAAATAAAATAAATAAAATGCGGGTCCCATGCCCTACAACTGAAAGTAGCAAATGATCTATTAACTCCTGCTCATCCTCATTAGTGAGGGCCATCAATACTACAAAATTTACCTCTTCCACATATCAGCACACATGTCTTCAAAGGTTTCCTAAAAAGAGATTAGTGGGGGTGAGCTCAAGAGCCCAGTGGATCTTACACAAAACATCTCGAGCATTATAATAGTTAAAATACAACCGTGCAAGCACTTGTAATGCATTAAGTGTTTCAATGATTCAATTATTTAAGTTAACATTAAGACCGAAAGGATTTTTTCATTGGCATTCCAACTTAAGTTTGGACCATTTAATTAACACTCGAAGGCCCGTTACATACTCGAAACCCTATCTCGGGGTTAATTTCACACTTGATCATCAAACCAGGAGTGAAGTATCACTTAGACTCACAGTCCCATTATAATCAGAGACTTGCCTAGGGCTAGGATTACCCACGATGATGTTGGATCTAACCATACTATCCTCATCACCGTGTTAGTACGTGGTTCATTCATTTAATCGTCTTAAATTAGTGACCACAAGCATTTTCACACTTTCAATATCCAATATACATGGCGAAGGATATAAAATAAACAAATCATTATGCGTATAGTCACATCAAATATACCATTCATTACATTACATGCATAGCATGGATTCTAAACTGTGATAAACATTCACACGAGGTATGGCATGTTATGAATCCACAAAAAGAAACAATCATGCATTCATATGAGACGCATAATTCTCAGCATGCTTCTAAATAATAAATAGCGGTAAACACACAGTCATGTTTTGTATTCAAACCAAAATAATACTAAAGAGTTTCAGGTAGTCACTTCAACCTATTATTATATTCTTCACGTTCTAACTCTTGCCTTGGTGGTTACAAATTATCAACTTAGTAGCTTAACATGCAAATCCTCGTCAGTATAAGTATTCACACTATTCTTAACTCCTAAAATCATTATTAAGTGTTCTGCATGATATATGATACACAAATAGATTATAACTATCAAATACTATATTGGTTTTGGTAAGAAAATAAAAAATTTTGTCATTATCGTGCTATCTGAGCTTGTTACCATGGCATTGGTACAAGCTACAGTGTCGAGTTCTCAGAAATCACACTGTCGGTGCATTTCTTAGCTCCTCTTGCACGAGGAACTTTATGTGTGTTGTTCTTAGATCTAAAAAAATATGTATTTAAATGGGTAAAATGTTTTTATACCTAGGTTCCATTCGTAGCTTAGTTTGTTTGCCAAGCATGAACATTTCAAATAGCGATTCTAGGGTTCTGTGGCATACAGAGAACGAAAATAGTGTTAGAATTCATCACAGTCGATTGTATTACTGATAGATCATGGTAAGAAACTTAAACAATACTATGAGAGACAGTTCTTACCTTAAAGCACATTCTGGCAAGAATTTAAGGTTTTACCACGAAACTATAGCGTTCTTATGCAACTTTTCCCTTAATGATGCTTGCTGGATCGCAAGGAGATGGTTGAATGGTGCGGATTGGACTTAGGAGACGTGTGTGAGAACAAAGATCGACTAACTATTGGCGTTAAGGTTTTGTTATGAGAGGAGTGCGCATGACTGAGGAACAAGATGATCAATGGAGATTAGGGTTTTGTACACTTTACAATATATAGACGATCCCAGACTAGAAATTAGGGTTTTTGGTTTTCAATCACAGGATTGCAGTCTTTGGTCCGAGGAACGCAGTCTTAACATTTCCCTAATCACAGGACCGTGATCCCACATCTTTCACAAATTTTTTATCATAGGACCACGATCCTCCTAACCCTAGACCACGATCTTCATGAAACCCTTCTGTTTCATGAATTTGGGATGCAGGATTGTGGTATTCCTCAGTAGGACCATTGTCCTATGGGATGGTGCCCCTTTGACGCAAGACTGCGGTCCTACGACACCCTTTTTTTAATCTGTTGATTTGGTTTTGTTTCTAAAAACTTAGATAACTTGGGTTATTACAATATACTCCCCTTCAAAGAATTTCGTCCTCAAAATTTAAAAAGTGATTATATACCTATACAATGTTCTCCGGTCAGCTACACCTGGTGAAAAGCTTCGGGTATTTCTTTTGCATTTCGCTTTCTAACTCTTAGGTAGCCTCTTCCAGGTCATGGTATCTCCACAAAACATTGACTAGAGGGATGTCCTTGGTTCTGAGACTCTGCACTTTATGATCCAGTATTTTGATGGTCAGTTCTTTGTAAGTAGCATCATTCCGGATGTTAACTTGCTCCCAACATATGATGTGAGAGGGGTCTGGCTCATACTTCTGCAGTATTGATACATGGAATATGTTGTGGATCGAGGACTTTCTATTTGGTAGATCCAACTCGTAGGCACCTTCACCGACTCACCTGCGTCTTTAGAATAGACCGATGAACCTTGGTGATAGTTTCCTTTTGATCCCAAAATGTTTGATCTCCTTTTGAGGGTTGATCTTCAAGAATACTCTATCACCCTCTTGGAATTCTAGAGGTCTTCTCCTCTTGTTCGCATAACTCTTCTGCCTACTCTGAGTTGTAGTTAACCTCTTTTGTATCTATTTAACATGTTCATTCATTTCTTGCATTAAGTCTAGCTCTATAAGTACATGATCTTCAAAGTTTGCACAACAAGATGAAGATCTATAGGGTCTACCGAAAAGAGCTTCATATGGAGCCATTTTTATATTTGCCTCGTAACTATTATTGTACATGAATTCCACTAAGTGCAAATATTTGCTCCAATTATCCTTTAAGTCAATGACACATGCTCTCGACATATCTTCTTCTATTTGTATCAATCTCTCAGACTGTCCATCTGTCCGAGGATGGAATGCAATACTCATGGTGAGTCTACTGCTTAGTTTATTTTGCAGGCTTTGCCAAAATTGAGATGTGAATCTAGAATCTCTGTTTGACACAATGGTATTGGGTACGCCATGTAGCCTCACTATCACCTTGACATACAATTCTCCTAGTTTTCCTACTATATTTATAGATCAGATGGGTAGAAAATTAGCTACCTTCATGAACTGATCTACAATCACCCATACTGTGTCTTCACCCTTCGAAATTTTGGGTAGGTCGCTCACGAAGTTCATTGCAATATTTTTCCACTTCCATTCTGGGATTGGGAGTAGTTGCAACAACCCCGAGGGTTTCCTGTGTTCAGCCTTTACCAGCTGACAAGTTAGACATCTAAACACATACTTGGCTATGTCCTTTTTCATAACTCTCTACTAGTAAGTCTTCTGGAGGTTTTGGTACATCTTATCACCTCTTAGATGCATCGTGTACTTGGTATGATGAGCTTCATCGGCAGACTCTGTCTCCAAGTCTCAAGGTACCTTCGACATCGATCTTGAAATTGGAGTGTTTGCCTTGCTTGATAGGTCCACAATCCATTTGTCGTGTTTCTGCTCATCTCTAATCTGTTGTAGCAGGTATGGTTGGCAAACCAATGCACATAGGTATGCCTACTCATTGTTTGAAGTTACACTCAGATATGTAATTACTGATGAGCTGATACATTTGCCTTTTTCTTCATTCTTCTTATTGAGCTTTTTACTAAGGGCATCGACTATGACATTAGCCTTTCTTGGATAATAGTGGAGTTAAAAGTCATAGTCTTTTACAAATTGTATCCATCTCCACTGTCTCTGGTTCAGCTCCTTTTGAGTGTAGATGTACTTCAGGCTCTTATGGTTTGAAAACAGGTCAAATCTCTCTCCATAGAGATAATGCCTCCAAATCTTTAAGGCAAACACGATAGCAGCTAGTTCCAAGTCATGTGTAGGATAGTTCTGCTCATGGATTTTTCATTGTCGAGAGGCGTAAACAATGAATTTCCCCTCTTGCATCAATAAGACACCCAACCTATTTTGTGATGCATTTGTCTACAGAACATATCTAACACCATGTGTAGGGGTAACCAAAATCAAAGCTAAAGTTAACTTCTTCTTCAACTATTGGAAAGATTCCTTGCATTTCTCATCCCAAATGAACTTCTTTCCATTTCTGGTTAACTTAGTCCCAGCTAACTTGGAGAAGTCTTTGA
>JAJIYU010015027.1:0-12924 GCA_030144865.1 Tinospora cordifolia
ATATTTTTATTTATTTCATATTTTATTTTCAGATAATCATTTATGTAATTATAAATTGATATTTATATAATGTTTTATTTATTTTAAATAAATACACGTATACTACATTTTAATTCAATTATGTTAATTTTTCTATACACATATTCCTACAATATGTAGTATTAACATTTATTATGCTAACACACATATTATTCATACACACCTTAAACTATATATATATATGTGTGTGTGTGTGTGTGTATACTTTATTTCTATTTTTTATTTCTTAAGAAATAAAAGCAACTCTTAAATTTCATAATTAATTTTACTAAATTAAAATTTTCATTTAATTATCAAATTAAGGTCTTATTTATTTATTTTATATTATATTTCCAATATATATTATTTTTCATTTGCACCCAAAAATTTCTTAAAATCTTTGAAATTAATTCACTTAACTTAATTTATTTAATTTCATTAAACTTATTTATTTTAAATTATTTGATAAAATTCTGGGGTATTACATTATGAGTGGGGTAGTTCTTCTCATGGACCTTCAGTTGTCGCGAGGCATAAGTGACTACTTGTCTTCCTTACATCAATACTGCTCCTTGTCTATTCAGTGATGCATTAGTATAAAGGGTAAAAGTAACCCCATGGGTTGGAGTGACTAGGATGGGGGCCGTAGTCAGTCTCTTCTTTAGTTCTTGGAATGATTGTTTGCACTTTTCATCCCAATTGAACTTAACTCCCCTCCTGGTTAGCTTGGTCATAGGTTTTGCTAGTTTAGAGAAATCTTGTATGAACCTTCTGTAGTATCCAGTCAGACCTAAAAAACTCCTGATTTCCATAACTATCTTTGGCTGTTTCCAATTCATGACATATTCCACCTTCTCCGGATCCACAAAGATGCCTTCTGCTGACATTACATGGCCATGGAACTTGACCATCTTCATCCAGAACTCACACTTGCTGAACTTGGCATATAGTTGGTGACTTCTGAGGGTTTCCAACACTATCCGCAAGTGTTCCAAGTGTTCAGCTTTTGTTTTTGAATAAATTAGAATGTCATCTACGAATACCACCACAAAGTGGTCAAGATATTGTCTAAACACTCGGTTCATTAAATCCATAAACGCTGCTGGGGCATTGGTTAAACCAAAGGGCATCACGGTGAACTCAAAGTGTCTGTATCTCGTTCTAAAGGTTGTTTTGTGTATATCTGACTCTCGAATTCTCAACTAATGATAGCTTGACCTAAGATCACTCTTAGAGAAATGAGTAGCTCCCCTCAATTGATCAAATAAGTTATCTATCTTTGGCAAAGGATACCTATTCTTTATGGTTACCAGATTTAACTTTCGATAATCGACACACAACCTCATGGATCCGTCTTTCTTTTTCACAAATAATACTGGAGCTCCCCATGGTGATTCACTGGGTCTAATGAATCCCTTTTCATGGAGTTCATCCAACTGTGTCTTGAGTTCAATCAATTCTGCTGGCGTTATTCGATAAGGAGGAATAGCTATAGGATTTGTGCTTGAATAAAGTTCAATCTTGAATTCTACCTCTCTATGTGGTGGTAGTCCAGGTAAATCATCTGGGAATACATCTGCATATTCCTATACTACAGGTATCTCCAAAATCTTCTTAGGTTCTCTAGATTTAGCATTGTCCTCTAGTAATTTTTTGAAGTCCTCACTTTGTTTTAGACAATGTAACTTGGTTGTTATAGGACTCTGAGGTAGTTTCTGCATATCCCCATTGATTTTTACTAACTCTCCGGATGGTAGAGTTAATGTGACTTTTCATCTTGAGCAATCGATCTGAGCCTGGTGTTGAGTCAACCAGTCCATACCTAGTATCACATCATACCCTTAGAAAGGTAATAATCTAAGGGTGGTAGTTACTAGTTTGTCTCCAAATCTTAATTCACATGTACAAACTTTTCGAGTAACTATAGTGTCTCCTATGGGAGTGAACACATGCAATGGTTCTGGTGATGTGGATGTCATTAGTTGTAATCTCTTGACTAGTTCTTCTGACATAAATGACTTAGTGGCATCTGAATCAAGCAAGGCTTTTAAAACAATGTTAAATAACAGGAATGTACCTTCAACAGTAGGGATTGGTCTTCAGGGGCATCAACGATGGCAAATACTCTAGCCTGGTTTTGCCCACAGCCCTGGTTCAGGTTTTGCGCCCAACCTTGATTTTGATTTTGCTCCTGGGTGTTATTTTGTTGAGGTAGTTGTTGTTGAGGATGTATGTTCTGTTATCCACCTTGACAATTCAGAGGTTTTTGCTACTGTCATGTTTGGGTTTTGGTGGGACAAAACTTCGCTAGGTGTCCTCGCTGATTGTAGTTGAAACACCACCCTTGACGTCTGACCAGCTCTAATTATTCTTCTATTTTGGTTCAGTTTTGCCATTGAGGTATTTTGTTTCCATCCCCCTGATTAGCATTCCAACTATTCTTACTTTTTTTTTGAGCCCCTTGATCATTTTCATTCCCGGGCCTCTTATTCTTCCCCTTCAACCTTTGTTCCAGGTTGAGTTTTTGTTCTAATGTTAGAGCCTTTTCCAAGATGTCTTTGTAAGTCTTTAGACCCAGGGTCTTTACTATCTTTTAGATTTCCATCTTGAGACCCTGTGCAAATCGATTAGCCTTCCTTTTCTCCTCCCTAATCACATTTGGTGAAAACTTGGCCAGTTCAGTGAACTTCCTCTCATATTCAGTTACGGTCATATCCCTCTGATTTAGTTGAACAAAGTCTTCCTGTAGTTTGTTCAAAGTCGCTTCCAGAAAGAACTTTTCAAAGAAGATCTCTGTAAAGTTTTCCCAACTCATATCATCAACCACCAACTTCTAGCTAGTCCTTTGAAGTGGTGCGTGGCTAGTGCCACCCGTCTTAACCCAGTTACCTTTAGTACATTGAGGATTTATTCCATCTCTTGGTACCAATGGTCTGTTGAGATGCTATCCGTAGTACCATCAAAGGAAGGAGGGCTAAGCTTTTGTACCTCTATCAGCATCTTCCTTTGTTTCTCATCTTCCAAATTTTCTTGAGCCCTCTGACGTTTAGGATCTTGAGCCACAGGTGTTGTCTATTAAACCTGCATCGGTTCAGGTACTTGAGGCTGAGGAGCCATCTGAGGGATTATCTGTGGAAGTTCCCTCAATAGTTGATCTAGTACCTTCTACGACATTTTATTCATCATGGCCTCCATCCAGGCCTCCATTCCAGTAGATAGTTCCTGTTCTCGTTGTTCACTCTCATCAGAGGTGGTGGATCGAGTAGTGTATCTTCTTGTTCCAGCCATTATCTATGAATTTAACACTCTATCAGTATTTGCCTCATCAATTGTTCGTACTATCATAACTCTAGATTTAAGTCACTAGGTCCTCAGTTTGTTCAGTGGCCATACAGTGTATGCTTCTACGTTCCTTTTGTGCATGGGTGTAGGATTTGGTTTCAATAAAACATGTATAGCACAAAATCATACAATCAAGCTAGCACGACAAGGTTCCAAGCTGCCACCTAAGCTATTAGGTTCAATTGTCCCATACCACTCTACCCCTTCAACTTAGGTTTTCACCCAGGACAAAGCTGCACCCAAACAATTTCGCAAGTGTCTCGATGTCCAAGGCTTTCCAAGCTCTGCTATACTTGACTGTCCCATACCAGCCAAGCATAAGAAAACAAGTTCGTCCAAAGCCACCGATCACTTACCATACATGGTCTGTCATTCTCCGAGTCCAGAATTCCTATGTATCCCTGAATCCTATGTGTCCCATACCACATAGAAACCAAAGATACAAGATCCTCTTTGTCTCGTGTCCTGACCAACAAGTATTTTGTTTTTACACGTTATCAGTCTCTAGCTTATGCCCTAAAAGCTTTTATTTATGATCTACTGTTCTACCCTTAGCAACACCTAAGTTTCTACCTAAGGTCTCTTCCCTAGACCTTGGGCCTCAAATCCTCGTTAAAAGGTTCTTTTGTCAAACTAACAACATTGATTTATTCTTGATACCACTTTTGGCATCTACTTTAAATTATAGTAAGTTCCTTGCCCTTAATTTACCACCTCTTGATATTTTGTTTTATAGAAAATAAGTGTGTTCTTCAACTTCGACTACTCGTATGAGCTAGTGGGACAACCTCCAAATCGGGTGGCGAGACCGAAGTCTACTTAGCAACCACGCTTTCTAGGGCGGGATAACCAACCTCCCTTTCAATGTTTAGCTTTATTCGAGACAAGACTTACCCACTATCAGCTCAACTTGTAATCTTTGTATCCAAACAAAACAATTGGAAAACATATATTTCTTTTTTTAAAATAATTTTTCAAAATGATTTTAATTTCTAAAACAAGAGGTAGGGCTTTCTATATTAATCAGAATTAAAGGACTTCCCTGATCAACAATTTTTTTTTAATCCTTGCCCAAGGCATCTACCGCATAAGCTTTGACACCACTTTTGTAACACCCCAGCTCCCGAATCTGTCACATACGTCATAGGCGACGTGGTTGTCTCATAGCTTGAGACGTTATTACCTTTGAGTGTAATCAATCCTGCTTTCTATCTGAGAACTGGGGATATTATTTTTTCTTTACATCATTTATCACATCTGTTAGTTTCACCAGATTATATCCCAAGGTACAAAATAAAGTATAAATACAGATGTTTAGAAACAGAACAACAATAATCTTGGGATTACATAATAATTGAAGACATTAATTTATGATCAATCTTGTGGGCCCCATAACCAATTTTTTATAATACAAATACTATCTGGCCTAATGACCAACATCTGACATAATCAAATATCACAAGCCCTACAATTGAAAATAACAATTAAAGATTAATTTTTTTTTTTTACATTCATGTGCCAAAACAACGTCTTCAATAGATACCTAAAAAAGAGTGAGTGCGGCGAGCTCAAGAGCTCAGTGGATCATACACAGTACATCAATAACATTATTTAAATCAAATACCGAACATGAAAACACTTATCATTCATTAGGCGTTTCAAACATTTATTTATCAACAATCATTAATTAGACCAAAAGGGTTAACTTCTGTGCTACAGATCTGGGGAGAGAGATCAATCTTGAAACTTAAACCCTTCTCTGTGAAGTGAGATCATTCTTGAAACCCAGTCCACTCTGATGTCAATCCTGACAACCAGTTCTAATTCTGCATGGAACACACACGAAGGTTATCTGTCCCGCGCCAGTACGTGCTTGAAATCTTTATTTAATCTTATTTTTGTGTACAAAACATAATAAATATTTCATCAATATTTAAACATTCCATCAGTATGACATCATAAATCAATATTTTCATAAATGAAAATAATGACTTTCGATTTCTGATGTAGAAGATCGTACAAGACACAACTACAGAGCATACTCTTTTGGTCATAAGCAATATAAATTAAAAAGAAAGGAAAATCATTAAATCAATATTCTTGTATACTTCTAGGCGTTCAAACAATATAAACATCACATATTCAGCATTAAAATTCAAATAATACTAGAGAGTAGAGTAATCACTTCCACCTTAATCTTTGAGTTGTTATTCCCCCTTGTTCCGAGACTTCGCCTATCAGTCTTTAGGATCTATGTATTGAAAACGTGATTTAATAACTATCCATGAACAATACATATGTACAGTACTGTATATATGAACAATACCATATATATGAACAGTGCTAAATAGTAACAGTGAACAGTACTGTATATATGAACAGTAGACTATGTATGCATACTGAAATGAAGAACAATATCTTCAATCTTAAATAGAGACTAGAGTAGAGTTATTATACCTACTTTGATCAGAAGAACCCTTCAATTGCTTCAACAGTAGATCTTCACTACTACTATTCAGAAACTGGGGTTTTTTCTTTCCTACTACTATATTTATTGTCTCAAATAGCCGAAGAACAAGAGAAGAGAAGAGAGTAAGCAAGGAAATTATTTCTTTCTTGTTGGAATAAATTTTTAGAATGAAGGGGGGGTTTATATAGATTTTTCCAGTAGAAAAAGACGAAAGTGAACAGTAGCTAATAGTTTGTTACTGTAGCTACAGTGCCTGTCACTGTAGCTATAGTAACCGTCGAATCTTAATTTGTCTGCCTACAAAATAGTAATCGTATTTTTGAACAACAACCGTATATTTGATCATTAATTTTTTTAACTCAAATTTTGGGTATTAAAACACTAAAATTTTAGGTATTATAAGGGGTGAGCACATAGCCCAGTGGATCATTCATTATACAACTAAGTTACTATTTCAAATCAATAGCACATCCAAATTCAAACACTTTCATGCATTAAGTGATTCAAGCAACTTTTTGGTTGTAGTTGAGGTTAAAACTGAAAAGGGTTCTACTCCCTTGATGTTTTTAATTTAGATACCCCTCTTTAGGGTGGAAAGATATTTCTTAGTCACTTTCCATTGGATGTCACATACCAAGTATCCCTTAATTGTGCCTCGCAACCACACACTCCAAGCATGTGTTAAGAACACCCATACAGGTCACTATGAAAGTACGTGGTTCTTATCTTCAATTTCTTATATTTAAGAATCACATAATCATAAAAGAAATTCAAAATGTAAATATCAAAATTTTAAACAATCAAGAAAGCATGAAAACATTACATCGCATGCTTGAAACATTGAATTAAATCCTAAACATGGATTCTAAGCATGACATGCTTTCATGAGTGATTAAAACATAAAAACATGCTAACTAAAACTAAAATATGATTAAACATGCTGAAACTAAAATAAGACATGCTGAAAATTAGAATTTAAACAAGCATGAACATGCTAGAAATTTGAAAGAGCAAAGTAGAAGTTCAAGAAATCTCTTCCACCTTAATCCGAGTTTTTGTTGAACATGGCAAAGGTTTGCTTTATCAACCACTTTCAGAACTTTAAACCACCAAAAAGACTACTTCAAAAACTCTCTAAAATATTGAAATAAGAACTTCTCACACAAGAGAGAAAAGAGGGTGAGAAGAGGTGCCAAGAAGAGGGCAAGAACAAACAAAGAGGGAAGTGTCAACTCTTTGCTTTGGGATGAGATGAAAGTGAGCAAGGGGGGTTTATATAGATGTTCATGAGAGCATATGGGACATCCTAGGGCAGCCTTGGGCAGCTTACAAAAATTTGGGAAAGTTTCTATACATAAAGGGGATGGTTTGCATGAAGAAGGCAAGTGCGCTCATGATCGACAAGTGAGACCACTATGACTTTCTAATTCAAAAGATATGAGTATAATCTTGTTTCCTAACTATGACTTTCTAATTCAAGAGGTTTAAATAGTGTTCTAATTTAAATGGGATGTCCCCTATGTGCTCATGACAACTTTCCTTTTTGGTTTCCTTGCTTGTTTATCACACAAACACACAAAGAATATTTCCCATTTTCTTATTTCTTGGACATCAAGTATGGGTGTACAATATCAAATTTGAGAGGACACCATATAATAGTCAAAGATGCTCATCTTGGTTCCAAGAAACTATCTAAATAGGGTTACTCACATGTGTGTACAGACACATGTGCGTGGTGGGGCTGATTTTGGCTTAAGTGGGTGTGGGTGTACACAATCAAGTGGGGGTGGCCATGACTTCATGAGTTCACAAAAATCAAATAAAAATTAGTATCTCCTTATTTACATGAAATTATGATTTATATCATATAGTTTTGGAATCACATGAACCTAATGCACATTTTAAGATATGGTTTGGCCCTAGGTAATTTTCCTTCAAAAACTTTTCTTATTTAAGACCCACTGAGGTCACTAGGAAAATGAAAATCCAAATCTTGGCCAATCGTTCTGATTTTTGGATATTTCATTCATTTTGTTAGTTCATGCCATTCCATTTTGTTTTGGGTCATTTCGATCTTCCGAATTACCCTAAATGACAATTCATTCTAATATTGACCCCATGAAGGTCATTTGGCAAATGAAAACCCTGACCTTGACCAATTGTTCTAATCTTTGGATATGTTGTCCCCTTAGTTGGTTCATGTCATCTTACTTCATTTTAAGTTGTTTTGGGTCCCTAAGGGGCACTAAGTGAGAGTTTTGGAACCTACCAAATTTAGCCCTGAAATGAGCCCGGTTTCATTTTGCACCCAAATTTCACTGAATAAATGACAAATTTCATTTAATTTAGTACAATGAATTTAGGGTATTACAACCTACCCTCTTTAGAAAAAATTTCATCCTCAAAATTTGGATAGAACTAAAGATTTCTAGTGAACTGGTGTGGATACTTTGTCTTCATCTCGCTTTCGAGTTCCCAAGTACCTTCTTCCACCCCGTGATGTTTCCACAATACCTTTACTAACGGGATATCCTTCATTCACAGGCTCTGCACTTTATGGTCGAGGATTATGACCGCTGTTTCCTTATAAGTAGCATCATCTTGAATATTCACTTCTTCCCAGAGGATGATGTGAGAAGGGTCAGGTTCATACATTCTCAATATGGATACATGGAATATGTTATAAGCTAAAGTCATTCAGTTTGGTAGGTCCAACTCATAAGCACATTCCCCGATTTTTCTAAGTATTTCAAAGGGTCTGACAAACCTTGGAGATAACTTCCCTTTGAATCCGAACCTCTTGATGCCCTTTTGAGGACTAATTCCCAAAAATACCCTGTCCCCAACTTGGAACTCTAGAAGTCTTCTCTTCTTGTTAACATAGCTCTTCTGACGAGTTTGTGCTGTAGTCAGCCTCTTTTGTATTAACTTGACTTGGTTATTCATTCCTTCCACCAAATTTGCTCCGGTTAATTCATGATCTTCAAGTTCAACCCAACAGGTAGGTGATTTGCAGGACCTTCCATATAGAGCCTCGAATGGAGCCATCTTAATATTTGTCTGATAACTATTGTTATAGGCAAACTCTGCCAAGTGTAAGTACTTGCTCCAATTCCCCTTGAAGTCTAAAACACAAGACCTCAAGTACTTAGCCACGTCCCTCTTCATTTCTCTACACCAATAAGTCTTTCTAAGGTTCTGGTACATCTTATCTCCACCTTGATGTATTGTATACTTGGTATGATGGGCCTCATCCAGCATTGTCTGCTTACTCTGTCCATTCTCAGGTACAAAGATCCTCTCCCTGAGCCTTAGGATATTCTCAGCATCCAACCTAAAGTCAGGATGCTTACCATGTTCAACTCCCTCTATCAGACCTACAAACCACTTGTCTTGCCTTTGTTCCTCCCTAATCTAATGTAGTAGATTCGGTTGGCAAGACATGTTGTAAAGGTAGGCTTGCTTGTCATTCAAGGGTACTCCCAGCCTAAAGTCTTCGATTGACTGATCCATTTGGCCCTTTTCTTCCTCCTGGTGGTTGAACTTTCTACTCAAGGTATCAGCCATGACATTGGCCTTCCCCAGATGGTAGTGTAATTGAACATCATAGTCCTTAAGGAATTCCATCCACCTACGTTGCTGGAGGTTCAACTCTTTCTGGGTATAGATGTATTTCAAGCTCTTATGATCTAAAAGCAAATCAAAATTTTCACCATAAAGGTAGTGTCTCCAAATCTTTAGGGCAAATACGATGACCACTAATTCTAGGCCATGAGTAGGGTAATTCTTCTCATGGAACTTCAACTGTCATGAGGCATAAGCGACTACTCGTCTCTCCTGCATCAACACTGCTCCAAGTCCACTCAATGAGGCATCAGTATAGAGGGTACATGTAAAACCATGGGTTGGAGTGATTAGGACAAGAGCGGTAGTTAATCTCTTCTTCAGTTCTCAGAATGATTGTTCGCACTTCTCATTCCAGTCGAACTTAACTCCCTTCCTGGTCAACTTGGTTATAGGTTCTACCAATTTGGAAAAATCTCGGGTGAACCTTCTATAGTACCCAACCAGGCCTAAGAAGTTCCTGAATTCTTTATTGTCTTAGGTTGCTTCCAATCCATAACCGCTTCCACTTTCTCCAAATCTATAGAAATGCCTTCTGCTGACACTACGTGGCCAAGGAACTTGACCGTCTTTATCTAGAACTCACACTTGCTGAACTTTGCATATAATTGATGCCTTCTGAATGTCTCCAACACTATCTGCAAGTGTTCCAAGTGTTCAGCCTCTGACTTGGAGTAGATTAGGATGTCATCTACGAATACCACCACAAACAGGTCAAGATACTATCTAAACACTCGGTTCATCAAGTCCATGAATGTTGCTGGGGCATTGGTCAAACCAAAGGGCATTACGATAAACTCGAATTGTCCATATCTTGTTCTAAAGGTTGTTTTGTGTACATCAGACTCCTTGATTCTCAACTGGTGATATCCCGACTTAAGATCAATCTTTGAGAAATGAGTGGCTCATCTCAATTGATCAAATAGTTCATCAATCCTTGGTAAAGGATATTTATTCTTCACTGTAGCTTCGTTTAACTTTCGATAATTGACACAAAGTCTCATAGAACCATCCTTCTTCTTTACGAACAACACCGGAGCTCCCCTGGGTGATTCACTTGGCTTGATGAACCCTTTCTCTTGGAGCTTGTTGAGTTGTGGCTTCAACTCAATCAACTCTACTAGTGCCATTC
Organism: Tinospora cordifolia; assembly: GCA_030144865.1. Taxonomy (NCBI): domain Eukaryota; kingdom Viridiplantae; phylum Streptophyta; class Magnoliopsida; order Ranunculales; family Menispermaceae; genus Tinospora; species Tinospora cordifolia. The sequence goes on from JAJIYU010015027.1 coordinate 10,587, forward strand.
TATAAGGAGGTATGGCTACAGGGTTGGTTCTAGGGTGAAGTTCAATCTTGAACTCTATCTCTCTAGCAGGTGGTAGTCCGGGTAAGTCATCTGGGAACACATCCTCATACTTACTAACCACTGCTAGGTCTTGTATCCTCTTCAATACCATAGGTTCTTCTTCAGAGAGTTCCTCAAACTCATTCTTCTGCCTTAAGTAGCTCAACATGGCTATGGTTGGATTCCTCGGTAGTTTTCACATATCCCCATTGATTCTATGGGTTTCCCAAAAGTTAGGGTTATGGTCACTCATCTTTTAGGACAATCTATCTGAGCTTGGTACTGGTCCAACCAATGCATCCCCAAGATTACATCATAGCCATAAAAAGGTAAGGTACATAGATCTACTGTTATGAGTTTATCCCTAAACTTTAGGTCACAACTACACATTCTTTTTGAAGTTACAGTGGTCCCTATTAGTGTTGACACATTCAATATTACATGTAATCTTTTCATCACAAGTTGTAACCTATCAGCTAGTTCTTCAGAAATAAAGTATTTAGAGGCACCCGAGTCAAAGTACAATTTAACGGCAACATTAAACAACAAAAATGTACCTTCCATTGCAGGGACTTGGTCTTCTTGAGCCTCAACAGTGAACATTCTGGCCTGGTTCTTCCCATGGCCTTGGTTATGCCCCTGATTGGCATTCAACTGTTGCTGCCTCCCCTGAGGATGCCCGTTCTGACCTCTTCCCTGCTGTGCCTATTGTTAAGGAGCTCGAGCCTGTGCATTAGGACAATTTCTAGCCAGATGACCCTTCTGGTTGCACACAAAACAAAACCCTTGCTTCCTTGCTTGTTACCTTGACTCGTTCTTGGCTTCCCCTTTTTGTTGTGTAGGTGGTGTTTTCCCACCATTCTTCCTTTTCTTCTAAACCCCTTGATCATCTTCATTCCCGGGCCTCTTATTCTTCCCCTTCAACCTATGTTCCAAGTTGAGTTCTTATTCTAGTGTTAGGGCCTTCTGTATGACATCTTTGTAAGTCTTTAGGCCCAGAGTCTTCACTATCTTTCAGATCTCCATCTTAATACCCTATGCGAATTGATTAACCTTTTTTTCTCTTCCCTAATCAGATCTGGAGAGAATTTGGCCAGTTCGGTGAACTTCTTCTCATATTCAGCTATAGTCATGTCCCTCTGATTCAGTTGAACAAAGTCCTCTTGTAACTTGTTTAAGGTTGTCTCTGGAAAGAACTTTTTATAGAAGATTTCTAAGAAGTTCTCCTAGCTCATGTTATCCACATCTATATTAAGGTCTATCCTCATCATACGATACCAACTTCTGGCTGGCCCCTTGAAGTGGTGCGTGGCCAGTGCCACTCATCTCGACCCTGTTACCTTAAGTACATTGAGAATTTCCTCCATTTCTTGGTACCAGTGGTCCACCAAGACGTAATCAGTAGTCCCATCAAATAAAGGAGGATGGAGCTTCTGTAGCTCTATTAACATCTTCCTGTGTTTCTCATCCTCCATATGAGCTCAGGAAAAAAGGGTTCATTAGGCCAAGTGAATCACCCTAGGGAGATCCAATATTGTTTGCAAAAAAGAAAGATGGTTCCATGAGACTATGTGTCGATTATCAAAAGTGGAACCAAGTGAAAGTGAAGAACAAGTATCCTTTGTCTAAGATTTATGACCTATTCGATCAATTACGAGGAGCGACACATTTATCTAAGATTGATTTTAGGTTGAGCTATCATCAGTTGAGGATTAGGGAGTCGAATATCCACAAGACAACCTTTAGAACCAGATATGGGCACTTTGAATTCACTGTTATCCCCTTTAGTTTAACCAATGCCCCGACGGCTTTCATGGATTTGATGAATCAAGCATTTAAACAATACCTTGACCAGTTTGTGGTGGTATTAGTCGATGACATCTTGATCTACTCCAAGTCTAAGGCTGAACATCTAGAACACCTGAGGATCGTGTTGGAAACCCTCAGGAGAAACTAATTATATGCTAAGTATAACAAGTGCGAGTTCTATATGGAAACGGTCAAGTTTTTTGGTCATGTTGTGTCAGCAGAAAGCATTGCTGTAGACCCAAAAAAGATAGAGGCGGTCATGAACTGGAAGTAGCCTAATACCGTGACAAAAATGAGAAGCTTCTTGGGATTGGCTGGCTACTACAGAAGGTTCATCCAAGATTTCACCAAGTTGGCAGGACCTATGACCAAGTTAACCAGTGTAATACCCCAGAATTTTGTCAAATAACTAAATAAATTAATTTCAAAATTCTTTTGAGTGCAAATTGTGGGATAACACATGAAAAATAAAATAAATTAGAGTTATAGT
>JAJIYU010015028.1:0-12898 GCA_030144865.1 Tinospora cordifolia
GTAATATAAATTTGAGAAAATTGATATAAATCGTTGTATTTCCATTAAAAATTCTAGAAAAATGTATATATCATATTTGAAAATTTGCACACCAAAACATGGGTCGTCACAACTTTCTTCCACATCATAACAAAGAAGCAAAGAAAAATTTTTTTTGTCATTTCCTTCTCCAAGGAGGAGGTAACGAGTGTCCACCACCCTTATTACAATGCGTTAATTATAACGATAATAATTTCCAACTACAAAGTACATTGCATCTTGGTTGATAATGAGAGCTCGACTAATGTACTATATTAGTTCGCCTTTTAGAAGCTAAGGTTCAAGAAAAAACAATTCTTTCCCACCAATTTCCCTTCTCGGCTTAATGGGGTATAACATTTTACCTAAAGGTAGTGTTATGCTCGCAGTCATAGTAAGTGAGGAAGAGCACAAGGTCACATCTATTGTGAACTTCCTTTTCATCAAAGGAGAATTAACCTACAATGCTATAATCTAAAGAATTCTCTTGAATAATCTTAGAGTAGTAGTCTCCACGTATCACCTAGCCTTCAAGTTCTCTACTGAAAAGGGGGTACGAGTTGTTCGAGGATGACGACGAGAGTTTAGGGAGTGTTACATGACTACGCTCAAGGGAAGGCAACATGTTGAAGTCGGTCGTAGTGTAGCAAGAGAAGAGGTTAGACAAATGGAAGAGTTCTTAGAAGACAACCTTGATCCCAAAATTGGTGCCTCAAGAATGAAAACTATGGATGAATGGGAGGAAGTATAGATATTAGCTAATCCAACATAGAATATTAAGGTAAGAATGGTATTGGGGTCAAACTTGGATAGCCATATTCTATAAGTATTGACAGAATTCAAGGGTATCTTTGCTTGGTCCACCAAGACATGCTTAGCATCTTGCGTAAGGTGATGTTGCATTGCCTCAATGCCTACTCATGCATGGTTCCAATTTGACAAAAGAGTACAAATATTAAGGGAAGAAGTCAAAAAATTATTGCGGGCCAAATTTCATCGAAGAACTATGCACCTAGATTGGCTCGCTAATGTGGTAATGCTAAGGACATGAATTGGGAAGTGGAGGATAGGTGTCCATTTCACAAACCTAAATAAGGCATGCCCTAAAGATAGCTTCCCTCTTTTAAGAATCAATTAGTTGGTGGATGTGACAATAGGACATGAGCTCCTAAGTTTTATGGATGCTTATTTTGGGTATAACAAAATCAAAATGCGCTCAAAAAATGAGAGAAGACCTCATTCATCATAAACTGAGGTCCTTACAGCTAGAAGATCATGTCGTTCGAATTATAGAATTGGGGGGAAGGGGGGTGGTGGGGGGCTGTGGGGCAACCTACCAACGGTTGGTTAACGGAGTTTTTGAAGATAAGATCAACATCAACATGGAGGTGTATGTTGATGATATGCTCGTTAAAAGCATCACTTTATTTGTTCATCTTGAAGATATCTAAGATGTCTTCAAGGTCATTTGGGGCTATAATATATGGCTAAATTTGGGCAAAGGCACTTTTGGCTTGAAGGCAAGCAAATTCCTAGCTGGTGCTTTGTAGGTTTGTATTTTACTTAACTGAAAAAAGCCTCCCTTTTTTTAAGATTATGAAAAAAACTCTCACCTTAGATAAATAGTGTGAAGAAGCATTCAAAAGCCATAAAGAGTACCTCACTTCAATCGCACTCGTGTGAAAACTTACATGAGGAGAACATTTTTACCTCTACTTATAGTTTTTTGACTCAATTGTTAGCTTAGCTCCAGTAAGAGAAGACCAATCACTCGATGCAAAGACCAGGTATCCAAACATAGAAAAACTCATCTTAGCTCTCATGGTCTCAAATCTAAAGCCAAAACCTACTTCAAATCTCATCTAATTATCATCCTTACATGACATTTGATTGGGCAAATACTCCAAATGATTGGCAAAATAGGCGATTGTGCTAGGAGAGTTCAACATAGAATATCATTTTAGATCTTCAATTAAGGTACCGTTAACTATTTTAATCAAACAATTCACTAATTAACAAGAAGACTAAACAACGAAGAATTAGCTAGAACTTGGTAACAATACATAGATGTGTCCTCTTATAAGTAGTGGTGTGAAATAGAACTAATTTTAATCTCATCGAAATTAAATGAAAAACTTGTAGCTCTCCGATTTGTTTTCTTAGCCTCGAATAATGAATTTGAGTATGAAGCTCTACTCGTAGGGCTTCAAATGACACATACATAGGGGTAATGTAACACCCTTGCCCTCAAATCCTGTCACCAATGCTACTGACTGGGCGTCTTCATTTCTCACCTTGAAACGAAATCAAGTCAAATGTGCAGTCACTCCTGCTTTCAATATTCGAGAACCGCGACATTATTTTTATTCTTTCTTTCTCATAACCATCTCAATAAAATGTCAGAGCGTTGAAACATAACAATTTATAATATGCATGATTTAACATGAGGATGTCATATCAACTAGAAGTAATATGATTAAACTTATAAAGAAATAAAATATTTTGACCTCATGGTCAGAGTTCAAAAGAGTCATTAAACCAACACTTGGCCCCATGGCCAAAGTCAATGAATAAACCAAACATAAATTAAATGCGGTTCCCATGTCCTACAAATATAAACAAAAGTAAACTTCTACTCATATACAATCCCAATAGTGGATCGTAGCAAACTACTCCTGTGGTTTCCAATTACTTGCCTGTGAGCAAATATCTTTAGTGATTACTTGAAAAAATAGATTAGTGGGGTGAGTTCAAGAGCCTAGTTGATCATATACAACACATCTTAAATATTATCAAAGTTAGAAACATAACACATGCGAACACTTGTAAATTATTAGGTGTTTGAAACACTTAAATTGTTTATGTTGTTGTTAAGATTGAAAGGAGACTCCTCGATAATCCCTTGTGTTCGAACTCTTGGAATTAACGCCCCAAAGACCAATTCCTCATCATGACACAACCTTAGGAATGAGATCTCACTCGATCTCTAGTCCCATCTCAACTACTGCCATAGTAGCATGGACACCCACCTAGGATGAAAAAATATCCACAGTGATACCAGACTACTGCCATAGTATCTGTACCACCGCCCTGGTACGTGGTTAGACTCTTAATTGTCTTTATTTAGTGACCACTAGTATGCACAACTTATCTCTACATTGCAGTACATGTATACATGTATACATGTTGATAAATTATTACTTATGCACCAGGTCACATAAATCATGCTATTCATTAACTAACATAGATGGCATATTCTCAACATCAATGATCGAAACACGTAAACTACATGTCATGCTATCTATCAATGTATAAAAAACCATCAATCAAACAAGTAAACCTTATTGCATTCTTAGCATGCTTCTAAACCATGTAAAAACAGTAAACAACCAATAACGTATCACATTGTAGAGTAAGATAATATCATAGAGAGAGTGTATAGTCATCTCTACCTGTTTTTGTGCTGAGCTCCTTCTAGATCCTCGCTTTGTTATTATAATCATCACATATCTTTTATCTTTGTGATTTAATATCATGATTGCTTAGTATTTGTAACACTTGTAATAGTAAACAGTGCTTTCTGGCAATCTCCTAATAATCATAGTGTATGGTCCATGTAATAGCCCAAAATTGGGTGATCATCACGTGTTTCCATCCCTAAGTGTCATATCATAAGTGAAAAATTTCATATCGGTCCATGTGCACGAGTGTTCAAACTTGGTTGAGGATTTACTTTGTTAGCGCTTTTAGTATTGCACTAATCCTACGATTTTTTATCGCATTACCACAGTAATGTGGGGTGTTAATGTGGTACTATGGTTGTTTTCCAAGAACTACACTTTTGTGCCTCTGTTCTTGGCTTTTGGTATATGGCACCTTGGCAACTAAGATTCTAGCAGTAGAATGTAAATCATAATGACTAGAAGAGTATTGCAACTTAAACTCCTTCGCTACTTCTCTCGTTGTCCCTTTCGTTTACTTCTGACGATAGCTGTGAGTGGTTTGAGGGTTTTGTTTGATCAAGAATACGTATATGGGCTTAGTTAGTGCATGATAGTCATTGAAACATTATTTCTACATGAGTTCCAATGTGTTAGCTGCGTGTAGGTGTGTGTAACCATGTCTCAGTTGATTCTTCATCTACAACACCAGCCATCTTTGTAGGATAATTGGAAGAAGATTAGAACTTGATAAATCTGGTTTAAAACATGCACGAGGGGGAAGGGAATCAACAATAGGCAGCTAGGGTTTTCTTTGCGAGCAAAGTGAGAAGCTGCGGAATGGAGTTGGGCGACTAGGGTTTTCTTTGCAAGCAGAGAAGGCAACTACATGAGAATTCATGCGTTTAGGATTTTCCTGCACATAATATATAGATATCTCAACCCCTACAACTTCCATTTTTGATCTTCAATCGCAATACTGCTGTATCGAGTCCCAGTACCGTTGTTTTGGGACTGTTTCTAAAGTAGGACTGCGTCTCAGCATTGTGGTCCTACGTTTTTGTCAAAATTTTTGAGTTTTTAATCACAGTATTGCGGTCTCCCATCTTGGTACCATGGTATTGCAATACCACGTTGGGGTCCCACAAACTTTGAAATCCAATTGAAGTACCATGATACATTGACCTAGTACCGTGGTTACCATGTGAAAGTCCCACTTTCACAAATCGTGATGCACGACCGCAGTACCCAATCCAGTACCATGGTCATCACACAATTTTTTTTTTTTTTGCTTATTATCCCTATTTTCTTTAATTCTTTGGGGTATTATAGGTAAGGAGAACTCAAGTTAGTTACAACTCTCATTAATAGCAAGTCAAAACTAACTTGGAATATCAATCTAAGGATGAGCGGATGCAAGCATACTTGGCAAAGGTTCGAGAGTGACTCGTCTCCTTTAAAGAATACAAGGTTGACTAAATTCCCTAGGTAGATAACTCATTGATGCATTATCCTAACTGACTTTCATATCAAGGGAAGAGTTGATAGTGCATGTTTGTATTGAACACTTGTCAGAGTGAAGCGTAGGAGAGCAAAAAAGTGCAGCCTTTGGGATGGTAGAACATTGCTACTTGGATGGATCCCATTTACAAGTATATTAAAATAGGGAAGTTCCCCTATGATGAAACCTTAGAAAGGAAAAGAGAACCTCAAGCTACTAGCTGTGTGCTTATAAAAGATGTGTTCTACAAGAGGGCTTCAACCTCCTTTACTTAGAGTACTTGCTTGAGGACAAGCTAGGAAAGTACTAGAAGAAATTCATCAGAGGGTAGAGCTCTCGTGTCAAAGGCATGGCAATTTTTGGCTAATGTTGACCAGGGATGCTCTTGACATAACATGGAGGTACAACAATTTTCATAGAAAACCCACTTTAATTGACACACCTCTAAAAAGGTTGATGTCCATCGAGACAAAATAACCTTTGTGACAGTATTTGTTGACTGCTTCACAAAGTGGGCGAAAATAGAACCACTGGCACAAGAGTAAAAGATGACGAAATGTATATAGTCGTTGATTGTTTTTAATTTGGGGTACCTTATGCAAATGTCTTAGACAACAACAAACAATTTGATAACGCCAAATTTGACAAATTCTACGAACTTAGGAATTTGACATTTTTTCTCAACTCTTGCTCATCTTCAAGCAAACAGATAGGTGGAAGTAATTACTAAATTAATCAAGCACACTTTGAATATAAGAATTGAAGTAAAAAAGGGAGTGTGGCTGAAGAAATACCATAACTGCTTTGGTTTTATCGCTCCATGATAGTTGGGATTCATTGTAAGTGTACAAGATCTCAATAGTAATATACGGTAGAGAACTGAAGTATCATTCTCAAGGAACGTATATGGGATAACAATCTCAAATCCCTACCTAATCTTAGTATCAGTTTTATCAAGGCTTAAAATCAAGTTTTCAATTGTGGCAAACTATAATTAAATCAAAAGTAAAGAATATTGGTTTTAAAAATCTATAAATCAAGTTTTGTAGGATTGTAAATCACCATGTGATCTCCTCTTATTCTTATTTCAATTAATCCAATTCCTAATCCTGTAAGTTATAACACTTATCATTAAAACCTCTCCTGAGGTGCCTTAATACCTATGAGTCTTGTTCCCTAATAACCAAACCAAAGTCGCACAGTTAAAAACCTAATGCATTAAATTATATAATCACATACAACCTCCTACCAAATCAACAACCTCCTGGTCAATTTGATCTTTCTAGGTCTATATCTTGATTATCCAACAATAAACTTCTCTCCCTAGTTAGTTTAACAGTTTGTAATCATTCTATCTATGACCACTAGATAAAAACATTAAACTCACAAAGTATAAAACAAACCTCGGAATGGATTAATCAAAATAAAGAATTAAAGGTTCTTACAATTCCATTTACATCCTAGAAATTAAAATAACTTAGTCGAGCATCATATAAAGTTCACAACACAAAGAATTAAACAAACTAAAGATTGTACTCTAAAGCTTTGACCTTGTTCTTCGTCTTTCTCCTTCCTTGTGCTTTCATTCTTCCTTTGGCCGTCAATACAAATAAAACCAATTTTTTCTAACCTAATAACGTGTTCTTATTTATATAGGTCACTCAAAAACACCTAAAACATGAATTAAAAAATCCTAAAAAATGTAACTTAATCGCACTACTGCGGTAATGAACCGTGGTCGTGGAAAAAATTAAAAACCCACAAAAATCCCAAAGTTGACGAATTCCCGTGTTACCGTGGTAGTGTACTACAATAATCACTTTGCACTAATATTTCTTCTTTGGTTACTACAGTACATGTAACACCCCAACCCCTGTATCTTGAAGCAGTGTACATTGCCACCGTTCTCTTGACAGTGGACTTAACAAACGATGGGTCGGGCCGGTGCTACATTACAAGCGACACACACTTGTTCTTTTCTTTTTAATATCTCATGCCTTTGTATAAAATCCAAGAATACAAAACTTTCAATAAAATCAATGCAAATTAAAAGAGATAAAGAAATTCAAACTATTTTATTCATAATAGAAATTGAAAGTACTAAACTCTTAAAAAAATAACTAGTTGTTACAGCGAAAGACTTCAAAATACTTTTCAGTAGAAAAACATAAAAACTTTGGGCAACATGCCCTAAAAATTCTAAAAAAATTTATAATACTGTAGACACTTTCTAAAAACTATTTATAATTAACTGCTCCATGAGTTCATGTTCCTGAAAAATAAGAAAGGAAGAGTGAGCACATAACCCAGTGGATCTTTTTCGAACAACCATCTTTCATATTCAAACTCATAACACATTCATAATTCAAACACTTGCATACATTAGGCGTTTCAAACAACAATTTGTTTATGTCGAGTCTTAGACCAAAAGGGCCTTTAATCCCTTGATGTTCTTAACAAAGTAACTCCTTAGAGTGAAATATAGCTTTTCTTAGCCAATTTCATTGGATTTTTGGACTTCAAGGGAACTTACCCACCAACCAAGTACTTTGGTCTTAAAACCATATAAACTAATCATATGAAAAGAACATCCATAGTGTCGCCATGACCACTATGATGGTACGTGGTTATTATCTCCATTATCTTTGATTAATTCTCATATCATGATCTCATAAAATAAACTTCAGAATATGAAATCAAACTAAAATTTAGAATATACCCAGTCAATTCATGATACACTCATAAAACATGCATCATACTTTAATTTAAAAGCCTAAGCATGATACTAACATGACATGGATGATATGATTTCTCAGACATGAATCAAAACTAAAATACTGAAATAAACATTTAAAATTCTAGAACTGAAGTTGAAAATCTTTGAATTCAGTGAAAAACACACAACAATGAACATGCCATGAATTCAAATAAGAACAAAAGGGTGTTCAAGAAATCACTTCCACCTTATGACATTTTTCTTTCAAAATTTTGGCAGCAATTTCTCCTGCGCACTAGTGCCAATGAAGATCGCCCAATTTAATTTCCCAATTCGAGAGCTTTTCACACACACACAAGAAGGGAAAATGGAAAAGGTGCCAATAAAAAGGCTTTGAGAAAACAAGATGAGCATTCAACTCTTATTTTTTGGAATGAATGAAATTATGAGCCTAGGGGGGTTTATATAGATTTTTCAAAGGAGAAAATTAGAAAGTTTTGAGTTGTTCATGGAGTAAGACTCCTAATTTGTCTACAATTTAGTACTTTCTAATTTTTAGAGGAGAAAAACAGAAAGTTTTGAGTTCTTCTTTGAATAAAACACCTTAATTCTACTTTATTCCGTACTTTCTAATTTTTAGAGCAAAATGAGAATTTTTAGGAATTTTTTGAAATTTTAGAAATATTTTTCAGAATTTAGAAACTATTTTCTTTGGAATTTTTTCATATTTTTTGTTAATTTTACGGTAATTTTCGTAATTTAAATTTTGGGTTTTATTTGGTTCCTCGAATTTTTCTCGAGACATGTGTTCAGATCTGATAAGAACTATTGGATTAATCTCGGATAAATCAACAGAATTTGGATTTTTGATCATAGCCGTTGGATTTCCTCAAGCGCATCAACAATCACGATCTAATCAAAACGACTTTGATCTGGACCGTTCGATGATCCTTGAGCACAACACTATTCGCGATTACATAACATGGCCTTGATCTGGTCTGTCCGATGGTCCTCGAGCACAGCATTGTTCACGATCTCTCAACGCGGCTTCGATCTCGACTGTTGATGATCCTCGATCATGGTGTGCGGATCTGATTTCGCGATCAACGAATCCCGTTCTGTCCACACAATCGTTCTCGAGTCACGTACTTGGATCTCTGGCCATTCGATTATGACGATCCAGTGCTCTCGTGCGTATACGCTATTCTGATCGTGGCCGTAGGATGATGAGATCAGATTCCAGATCTACGGTTCACAACATTTTGAGTTTGTTTTTGATTTTTCAATTGAATTTCTTGCTTTCTTTTCATATTTTTTCTCCAAATCTCGATGCCAATTGACTTTCTAATCCTGTTTTCATCAAAAATTGCACATATTCTTGTATTTTTGGCTATGATATCCCATAATATACATTATATTTATATATTTTCTTCCCAAAAATCCACTAAGTTGATTTTTATCCCTCATTTGGGTAACTAGGACTTGCCAAGATTCTCATTCGTCAATTCTGTATAATTTTCTACGTAAAAATTCAATTTTCATATGAATTTTTTGGGATGTTATAGTACATTACTACGGTAATGCCTTTTCTACATTGTCTTGCATTTTGGATACTTCAGTAGCTATTTACAGTAACGTTCTGCCTATTTTTCTTCGTGTTCATGCTCATATTATCGTGGTAATCAGTTGCTCTACCCTGATAATAAGTTGAAATCCTTCATTTTAAGCACTTTCTCATCATCTTCTTCAACCTACTAGTTTCCCTTCAACTAGGACTTGCATAAATCACTAAAAAATCTTTCCCTGGCATTAAATCATAGATAGAAATACATAAAAACCATATTAAAATTCTCTAAATATGCAACTAATTTGCAATGATCCTATAAATACTTATGTTAATAATTATAAGTAAATATATCCTATTTCCTATTTAAACCATGCAAAATATATATAAAATACATAGTATATAGTTACTATGCAATGCAACCAACAACGACAATAATTGCCACCAATGAGACACCCTTATATTTATTATTCCATATAGAAGTTGTAATCTAGGTCAAGATCGAAATCCTAACATTAAAGACATCTTATTTCAATAATAAGCATAACATGAATGGAATTAGGCTCTATTTGGACCGACTGGAGGAAAAAAAAAAGAGAAGAATCACAAGTCTATGTCATATCATATCAAAGGAGAGTCCCTAAATATCATGACTCAAAGGGTAGACACCATGGCTTCAACATAAGAGACCTACTCCTCTAGAAAGTGGTGCTTACCACCAAAGAACTAGGGTTGGAAGTACTCAGCCTTAAATGGGAAGGGCCTTTTTAAGTTCTAGTAGTACTGGTTGTAGAATATACAAATTGAAAAACTTAAATAGACGAAGACTTCGGAAAACATGGAATGCGAAACATTTCAAAGTTTACTACTAGTAAAAGTATACGTGAACATAGGCAAACTTTTGCCAAATTAGCAAAGTGATTGATTTTTCACACAATTCCCTTACATAAGTCCACATTCAATCAAGTCATACCTTGAGGTCCAAATAAAATGACATGCTTAAATTATTTCCAAGAAGGAGACTTTAGAAAAAGCCTGAAGTACTTTGGGTTCAAGCAAAATCACCTACTGGGACTATTACCAAGAAAAGGGCCACATCAAGCATAGAGTACCCTAGGATTCAAGTGAGATCACCTATTTGGACTATTGTTAAAGAAGGCTTTAAGAAAGTATAAAGTACCTTGGGGTTTGAGTAAGATAATATGTTTTGACTATTATCAAGAAGAGGGTTAGATAAAACCAAAATAGTCATTAAATCCAAGCAAGATCACTTGCTTGGATTGAGCTATGGTCTTAGAAGTTTTTCAAGTTCGTAGCTTATGCTCGAGAAAGGATGTAGATGAAGATGTAAACATCCTAAACAATTTCCAAATTAATGGCTTTTGCTTGGATAGGGATGTACATCAAAGATGCTTAGACTAAGGTGTGCAAAAAAAATGTAAATGCTTGAAAATTTCTTATGTTCCCAATCCCTTATTGGTTGAGGTTGAACAAATTGATGCGTTATGCAAAAATTTATTTAAGGGACAACCTCAGACCAAGATGGGGCATTCTATGTGTATTACCTTAGAGTTTCAATCCACAATTAGGTTTTTTCATTAATCCTAATCTACTAGAAAATCAACTGTGTTTAATTGAAACCAAACATGGTCAAAATGGGCCAAACAAACCATATTGACAAGTGAACCAAGGACCTTCAAAAATTACTTCAAGGTCGAAACAATTTAATTATGTGATAAGCTTCATGTCGAAATGCTGGACCTAATATGATCTAGGAGACCAATGACTAAGTTTAGCTCATAAATAAGAGGTTGGCAACAACTTAGAGGTGCCAGAAGAGTTATGTAGACAAGCAATGTTGTCTCATAGAATTTTAGGAAGGTAACAAAGTTTTCTTTGTTATCAGCCGAGATAAGTCATCAAATGGTTTGGTGTGAATGGAAAACTAGCACCAAGGTACATATGGCCATTTGAGATCATTCCAAGAGTTGGGGACAATGCTTATAGATTGGAGCTTATACTAGTCCACACTAAGGAAATACAATCCGAACCCATCTCATGTCATTCGTAGTACGAACAGTCAACTATAGAATGATGTCACCTATGGGGAGACAATGGTGAGAATTTTGGAGAGGAAGTTTTACACCTTAAGAAACAAAGACATCTTACTAGTGATGGAATACCATGGAGACATCATGGGATCAAGGAAGCCCCCTGGGAGTTGGAGATTGAGATCATAACAAAATACCTAGGGCTATTCTAGAGACAAACTTTAATATGATGCAACGTGATAAATAGGTAATTGTTTCTATTGAGTTTTGAGGGTGAAATTCCTTTTTAGGGAGGTAGTACTGTACTATCCCAAAGTTTTAATCATAAATTGACCATAATGAATCACAGATGAATTCTAATAAACTTCGATTAGTAGAGGTTGACCATAGTCAAGAACTGTCCCATTCAACTGGTGTGATGCAAACATCTAGATACTTGAAAAAATTATTTCAGGGTTGAAATGACAGAATTTGATAACAAGCTTCATATCAAAATGCTTGAGACACCGAGAAGAACCAAAAAACCCTTACAGTTCGCTACAACATAGATACAATGCATTACGGTGCAAGCCGTGGGGTTGAACCCCATGATGCAACATGTTACACCATTTTTGGTAGTAAGCTGAATTGAGTTTGCTACCCAGATTTGCATCTAGATTGCAATGCCAACTTTATATCATGATTCCCACTTATCCATGGGGCACCACATGGCATGCTCATGGAAGTCTATACTTGATATTCATTGGACATGAAAAGAGAAACAAAGATCACAAAATTTCACGTAAGAAAAAAAGATGGCAAAGTCGGGCACTTGCACACTTTCTATTTTCATGAAAGTGTAAGTGATCAGCTTTTATGAGTTTGATAATCTTGCCAAGCTTTTGCATGAACCGATCATTACGAGGGGATATTATTCGTGATCAAAGCACCCTCACCAATAAGAAACTTAGCTCGTTGATGCCCCCTTGACCTGCAAACTTGTCTTTTAAAATAAGAGATCAAAAGGACAGAGCAAATAATTCTCTAAGCATGGATTTCGGAAGAAAAACCTTATACACATGGGAAGGCATTTGCTAAGCTAGGAAGCCTTAGAGAATGGATAATCGCCCTGTGACACCCTGGCTCCCGGTTAATCATCTCTGTGTCTGTTGCGACGGTCCGTCGCTTGGTCCGCGCGCGGAGACGGCGTGCGCCCGTTCGTTCGTTTGGCAGGTGACGCCGTGTCACCCATTTGTTCGCCGAGAGCTGGAGGCCACGTGGTTCGGGTTCTTTTCTTTCTCAGTCTCAGCTTCATACCTTTCTATTAAATAGGCTATGATGTGAAAAGTTAAAATGTACAATGGCCATCAAAACAATGGTTTCGTTCAGAAGACGTGAAATTCATTAAAAATATATGCAGCGAAAATCAGTTCATTCATAAATCCATAGTGATTTCACATTTGGCCAGATGAAACACTTTGCAGCAGAATAACATTTCAAATCCATTTTCACAATACAGAATGAAAATAAAACATTGCCCAAGGGGCTTAAGTTCCAAAATATATAATCTACAACTGAAATAGTTTAAAATAAAAGAAGGCACATGCCCTGTTCAATTTGCACACTAAA
>JAJIYU010015029.1:0-12914 GCA_030144865.1 Tinospora cordifolia
AGAGGGAAAAGAAAGTGAGAAGGGGAGCCAAGAAGAGGGCTTAGAGAACAAGATGACAATTCAACTCTTGTTTCTTGGGATGAGTTGAAGTGTGAGCATGGGGGGTTTATACAGGCTTCAAAAGTGTATAGAATGGCAAGTTTGTGGTGCTCTAATTGTAAGAAACTTGCCAATAATTCAAATTTTCGTGCCCCCCAAGCACAAGAGATTAGCAAGTAATTCTTTTGGAAACTTTTGGGATTTTAGAAACCAACTTTTGAATTTTTGATGTATTTTTATTGATTTAATTCAGATTTTCAGCTACTTAATTCGGAGCATTTAATCGGGACCGTAGAATCTTCCCCGAATCGCGCAGCAATCACAGATGGGGGCAGGCTTGATTCGGGCGGTTGGATTATCCTCAAGCGCATCAATCTGTTCGCGATCGAAGGAACACGACTCTCTGGGCCATCAGATGATCATCGAGAACAACACCGATCGCGATCATCCGAAAATGAATCAAATTAGATCCGTCTGATATTCCTCGAGCACTGTACGGGGATCCGGTTCGTGATTAACGAAAATCATCTGGACTGTTCGATCTGGTTTGATCGATTGTGGCCTGTTAGATTTTCCTCGATCAACTCATTCTTTCGCGATTTTCGAACGCGTGTCTGATCTGGTCCGTCCGATTTGCCTCTAACACAGTGTGCATTCCGATTTTGCGATTACGGTTTGCGCCTATGATTTGGACCATTGGATTGAAGAGATTGATCGTGAGTCGTCCGATCTTGATGATTTTGTGCACCTGGGTATCATTTAAGGCCTTGATCGTGACCGTGAGATTTCAAATCCTACGGATGATGGATTTCTGGCCGTTGGATCGTGTTTCTAATACCAAAATCACTCTTCTAAGTTGCTATTATCTGAAATTTTGCCAATTAGACACTTCCTAATTGATAAAAACTTGATTTTCTTGTATATTTCTTTCTATTTTGATGATTTGCTAATATCTTTCCCTTTCTAATTATTTAATATTACATTTATTTGATATTTTTCTATTTTCTTAATATTTTTAATGCCAATAATTAAATAGTCTATATTTTTCATTTCCATGTATTTTTTATTTATTTCATATTTCATTTTTAGATAATAATTTATGTAATTATACACTAATGCTTTATTTATTTTTAATGTATACTACATTTTTATAAATTTTCTAAGTACCTATTCCCATAATATGTAGCATTAACATTTATTATGCTAACACACACCTTAAACATTCACATATTAGCCAATATGTGTAAATACTTTATTTTTATTTATTTCTTAAGCAATTCCTTAAATTTCATAATTAATTCTACTAAACCTTAATTTTCATTTAATTATCAAATTAAGGTCTTATTTACTTAATTTTTCTATATCTCTAATATATTTTATTTTTTTCATGTGCCAACCCACAATTTGCACCCAAAATTTTTTGAAATTAATCTATTTAACTTATTTTATTTATTTTAAATTATTTGACAAAATTCTGGGGTATTACAAAAAGCCTATCCAAAGGTTATAAAAATTTGGATATTTATTTTAAAATCTACAAGATAAATGGACAAAAATTAACCATATATCTGAGATCTACTTATCACTAGGAGTGTTTTGGTATAATTTTTATTGAGCTTTACTCACTACGGGGTAGTACCCAATTTTTGGGTACTACCCGAAAACATTATCTATAGTGAAAATTATATCCCTATGATTGTTGTACATGACTTATTTAGCATTTTTAGAACAAAAAATTGAAAAAAAAATTGTTACTTACACGTTGAATCTGTTAAAAAATGTCAGATTTTCTCTTTTCTTCTATCTTCTGTGCATTCGCTTTGCTGAGTTGTTCTGTAAATGAAAGACAAAAGAAACGAATTGAAAATGGAGGAGAAGACCTACAACTACACTTAACAGAATATATAATGAGCTCATCACGTGCCCATTCATGTAGGTGTCTCCAATTTCACACATATTCATTTACCAGTTGCTCCATTCGTCCTCTCTTTTCAATTGATTATTATTATTGTTATTATTATTATTATTTCTTGTTTTTGTTTGAAACATTTTTCAACCAGCCACCTACAACAACAATACAAAATTATTAAACTTGACATTCCCTTAATTTACAAAACCACTCCTTCCACACCTCATATTCACCATGTACCCATTATATATTTATTTTATTTTTATTTTTCTCAACTCACTACCTCCACTTATATAGTAATATAGATGTGTTATATATATATATATCAATTTAATATAAACACACATATATGTACACACCCCATGAAACTTACATATATATTTATATTCTCATTGTTTATATTCTATCTAAATTATTATTGTTACATCTATCGGGACCCCTTCCCCAAGGCGAAGAACGAACTGACTGGCACAATGCCCTGACAAACCCGCCTACAAGCCGAGCTTGCCAAGACAATGTTAATCCTCGTCTTTTAATAGTACACCACACACTATCAGAGTTATCATAGGGAATGCAGAAGAAATTTAACACAAATAATACCAATAAAACTTGATATTTATCAAAATGGGTCATTAAAACATGTGTAGCAACGGCAGTGACTAATCCATTATGTACAAGCTTCCCTCACCCCTATACATAGTTTCTAACCCTCAAAACAAAAAGGTACAAAGAAAACCTACCAAAACAAATGAGAGAGTGTAGCTCTAGGCAATGACCACTCCCTTGCCTTTACCTATGGCTAAATGACCTGAAAAGTTAGACTAGTGAGCCTAATTGTCCACAGTGGCTCAGTGAGTAATACAGTCTAATTCATATCTTAAAGCAAGCATTCCACAAATAAAACACATGTCATGAATGCATGAACAATAGCATTATCCGAATGAATGCAGTAGTGAACACAGTTTAAATCCATCATGCAGTCGTGCACCTTCATTTGAAAACAATTAAATGGTGAAAACATTCGCTGAGACTCTCACTAGCCTCCCAAGGCGACTAAAAATCCACTCGAGTAGGTTGCAAACAGTTAGGCATATCGTGCTGACGCGATTAGGACTTATTATCGTTGCCATCAATCTTAACGACCCATTCAGGACTTATTGTTGTTGCCATAATGTGATGGCCCGATTAGGACTTATTTTCCTTGCCATCTTGTAGGCCCACAAAACCCCCTCAGTGGGCACTCTGTGCTAGGTGGTCACTGTTGGGGTCATATGGGAGACCGACACAACTCACCCTAACCCTGTGCCTTCGGACCTCGAGACTCAGTGCACTTTTCATTTAAAACTCATTTAAAGGATGCAGATTCATTACAATATGTAATACCACTTCTATGAATGCACAAAATATCAAGCTTTAAGAAACAAGTTAGAAAACACTATTCACACGGATGCTCCACTCCTGACATTCCTCTCATGACCGGTTTTGTCCCGCTAGTACTTGGTCCTGCAAAATCAACGTAAATTTTTAATATTGGCATGGGACTTGGCTCAACTCTAACTCTACGTCATTGGTCAATCAATGGATTGACCCGGTTAAGGATGGTCTACTTATGCTAGTTCATCTTACCTTAAGTAGCTAAGTCAATTTGATCGACCTTGGTCAATCTTGGTCAACCTTAGTCAAACTTATCACTTGCTCACCTAGCCGGTCAATAGAGTTCCAAATGATCAATTCTGGTCTTCATTGAGTCAATTGGGCAAAATTGGGTCAAAATTCCCAATTCCCATCACTTAGGCTCAACTTTAGTTGGTGGCTCTATCTGTGCGACCATTTTCCCTATTTGTTTGTGAGTAATCCGTACATCAAATTTGTGTCAAACTTTGCAGATATATTCTAGACTCCCTATATCTTCTCCAAAATTTTAAATCACAATTTTTGGACTCCATTTGATAGTGTGTTTAACCGAAATATCAGGGTTTGTGTGTTCTTGAGGCCCATGTGATAGACAATGACTGTTTACCTAATTTGACCTACTTATCCATATTAGAATACTCTGAAATTTGGTAGGAAATGTTTACATGTACTTAGAAATCTCTCCACCAAATTTCAGCCCAATTCACTAAGGTTTGGTCATTCAATTCACTTTCAAAATTTTCAGCCGAATTATAGTGATTTCTGGGTTCACATTTCTATCCTTCCTTCATGTATTTATTTACCTCACCAAACCTCTAATTCTGAGGGTCATTCCTTGCATATATTGCAAGTATGTAGGTCATTCTACAATTCCCTATCAAGGATTCTTCCAAACAATAAGCATACATAGGCCCAAAGTCATGCTCAAACATCTTACTAAATAGGTCACATGCATTCCAAAACTCAGGAATTTTTCCTAAGTGTTAAACATCCAACTAACATAGTATTCTTGCAAGTGTACTAAATCATAATCACATAGGCTCAAGGTTAGACTTTTATACCTCCCTGTAGCCTCTACTATGAGGTTTCAAACACCTCTGGTTTCAGTTCCTAGGGGTGTCCTTAAGTGTTCCAAATATAGCTTCAAATCTGGTTCAACACCTGCTTCTGTTGGCACTGTCACAACAGTGAAACCACACCATCAACACCAGTGACTTACAACATGTATTAAATGTTCTAAT
Organism: Tinospora cordifolia; assembly: GCA_030144865.1. Taxonomy (NCBI): domain Eukaryota; kingdom Viridiplantae; phylum Streptophyta; class Magnoliopsida; order Ranunculales; family Menispermaceae; genus Tinospora; species Tinospora cordifolia. The sequence continues at coordinate 4,603 of JAJIYU010015029.1, forward strand.
ATCTGGTTTCTACCACTTGGACACTTGAATACACATAATAAGAAGCAAAATGAAGGGTCTTACCTTAGGGGCAAACCTGGAATGGTTCAGGTGTGAGCCTTTCCAAAGCTTCTCCAACTGTTTTTGTTACACAGCTGCAATAGTGAGTAGATAACCAACTTTAATGGTCCGAAAATCATGTGTAAAGCCCTATTTTTTGTTCTCTAACAATTGGAGGTTAAAATACACATGGAAATGAAGAGGATGGACAATCTTACCTCCAAAATGGGTTGAAAATGACTAAGGATTCGAAGTTCCAAAAGTGGCTTCAACATAGACTTTTCTAATTTTCTGGGTTCAAACCCTGTGAACAGCACCTCTTATAGGGTGTTTCAGCTCCAAACAGTTCCAGGATTCAGAAAATGGCTTGTAGGACTTCATAGGTGGTAGTATGAGCTTCAAAACAAGTTATGATTCACTGAATTTGGTTGAGAAACGAGGGAAATTCATGCTTGTGAACAAGGGCTATAGCTTGTCACACCCCGACCCCCAGACCGGACATCATGTCTATCAATCTGAAGCTCTGTCGTTAGGCGTCGTGCGGCTCCAAGCTTAGCGCATAGTCCGCCGAGGCACCGGGCGTAAAACAGTTATCATCAATCTTTCCAAAAACTTCTATACACGAGGTTTAAATCATTTTTTAATTTCAAATAATCATTTTATTCATGCTTCACTAAGCAATTAGTTTCAAATCAAATTCACCGGATGTTCAAAATCATATTTATACTAGAATCAAGATAATAGTAGCGGAAACACTTTTCGGATCAAATCTTTCTAAATCATTGAACACTGTTTAACATACAATAACTAAAAATTATTAGTTTATCAATCAAAATAAACAATGTTCAGGATAGTAAAACAGTTCTGTAGATATATGTACAAAAATATGATACATGACCCTCTGGTCCAACATTCAAAATATACATCGTAAAAACTGTATAAAATAGAGAGATAGTTTAACAAAATATCACTCTCTCTCTCTATACAAATCCTCCAGTCTCCGATCTACATCCTCACTGAGCGCTGGGCCCATGAGTACCTGTAAAATAAAAATGGGGTGAGCTCGAAAGCCCAGTAGATCTTCCCTACACATCAATAGCATTATACAAACGAGCATACGAAACATGAAAATAGTTTCAAATCATTAGGGGCACTTCAAACACTTAGTCAAATTATCTGTTGCACTCTAATATCAGGAATTTACCATCTGATATTAGGAATTAACCGAAAGAAGGAACCACCCTCGGTATCCCAATTGTGGTCCTGAACACAATCAGGCACGACATCTTTATAACACAGAAGTCTACCTCTGAGACCATGACCCAAGAAGATATTGAAACTAAGGGGAAAATCCTCATGACTTTCCAAATTCAAGGGTCTTATACGCCTGCTCGCAGTTTGGCCTAGTTGGGGATACCCACGATGACGTCTTGGGACATCCGGAGAACCTCAACGCGATGTGCCAGTAATTGCCAGTCATCGCCCCGGTACATGGAGTTCTTAATAAACCTTTAATGTTCTTTAGTTTCACAATCATAGTTTTCATTCCACACAGCATACGAACATGTTCATTCAAAATGCTAACCTAAGCAAATAAAGCAAACAAACACCAAACTAGTCATAATGCCCTAGCACTAGAAAGCGAGTAACCAGTCATCAGGATATCATATCAATCATTCCACTAAGGCATACATTCCTAGCATGATACTAAGTATAGGAATTTAAACATGGATCATATTCCGTATCCTACATCCGCATAATACTAAAGAGTGAGGAAGAGATAGTCAACCCCACCTGTACACGCCAAAATACTGCTAGATCATCACTCTTCGCACAGCAGTCCAATACCGTCAATCAGCATCATTAGACAATAATGATACATTACTTTGGGCTCTTGATACTCTTTTCACCTAATTCTAGGGGTCTGGTATCATTTAATGTTTCAGAGTGTACACAAAACACTCCAAAATCACGATTTGCATCTATCGTTCGTGGTCAGTCTTGTGTAAACCACGGTCTACACACAGTTTCTCACCCAATAGTGGGATTTCACATGTGTATGCCATACTAGTGATTTCCATTTCAGTTTAACTTAAATCTATTGTATTGGACATCCAAAAATCACTCAAACATATAAACCAGCTAATGGATAGTTGCTTACATGGTTTATTTGCTAAAACCCCTTGATCAAGCCTTAAAAATGGGATTCCCTTTTAATGAAATCAATCCCTTCATTTCCGCCACCAAACAACCATCATAAATCATCTACACTAGTGTCCAAACACACACACAAGGAAATGAAAAGTAGCTCACCACGTTTGGCATGATTTCTAGCTACTAAATCCACAACACAAGTTCTCAAACGGATCTCCATCATTTTGATTTACAAACCATTGATAACTACTCTTAATGAGATCAAACCTTAAAGAAAAACTCAAAGGAAATCAAAGAACTCACCTTTGATCGTCTCTTGTTGCTCCTCTCCAAATCCCGAGCTGTTTCAGTGAATAATGAGAAAATCAGAGCTTGAAACGTATATATACATCGTACTACGGACCGCGATCGAAAATAGATGGACCTCGGTCATCGGATAGATTTTTCTTCATGGATCGCAGTCTTCACTTTATGGACCACAGTCATCCCTTTATTGACCGTGGTTAGCACTTTACGGACCACGGTCACTAATGTGGCCCACTGATGACCGCGGTCGGCCTGTAAGGACCGCGGTCTACAGTGTAGTTTGCACCTTTTCCCAGATTTTTCTCACCAAGGACTGCAGTCGGACCCATGTGGACCACGGTCTTTGCGTGATTTTTTTCGATTCCGATATTTTCGCATGTTTCTAACTATCCGAATGTTCTAATTTATTTTATCTTGATTAAATAACATACGATAACCATTAAATACGAGTTTCCAATCATTTTTATATTTATTTAGAATTTCCAAAAATTCATTTTGACATGGACGCATTAGAAGACTTAGGGTGATTACAATCTATCCCCCTTAAAAAAAATTTAGTCCTCGAAATTTAAATGAAAAGTACCTGAGCAATGTGTCGAATCAATCCTTCCTAGCGAAGAGATCTGTGTATTTCTTCTGCATCTCACTCTTAAGCTCCCAGGTCGCGTCCTCCAGGTTATGATGCCTCCATAGGACTTTAACTAAAGGAATATCCTTAGTCCTGAGACTCTGCACCTTATGATCAAGAATATGCACTGCTAGCTCTTTGTAGGTAGCATCATTTCGAAGTACAATCTCGTCCAGATGTAAAACATGAGATGGGTCTGGTTCGTACTTCCAAAGCATCGAAACATGCAACACATTATGTACCGAGGACAATCTATTCGGCAAATCCAGCTCATAAGCGCATGCACCAACCCATCTAATGATCTCAAACAGACCAATGTACTGTGGTGTTAGCTTCCCCTTCACTCCAAACCGTTGGATTCCCTTCTGTGGGCTGATCTTCAAAAATACCTGATCACCAGTCTGGAACTCTAAAGGTCTTCTACTCCTGTCAGCATAGCTCTTTTGTCTGTTCTGTACTGTAGCTAGTCTCTTCTGGATATGCTTCACTTGTTGGTTCATTTCCTCAATCAACTCAGGTCCAGTGAGTACCTAGTCTTCAAACTCTGCCCAACAGGATGGTGATCTACAGGGTCTACCATACAGTGCCTCATATGGAGCCATCTTGATGTTTGCCTGATAACTGTTATTATATGCAAACTCAACAAGATGTAGATGCTTACTTCAATTTCCTCTAAAGTCTAGGGCACATGCTCTCAGCATATCCTCCAATATCTGTATGACCCTCTCTGACTGCCCATCTTTCTGTGGATGAAATGTTGTGCTCATGGTCAATCTGCTCCCCAATTCCTTCTGTAGACTCTGCCAGAATTGAGACATGAATCTGGAGTTTCTGTCTGACACTATAGTACTGGGAACACCATGCAATCGCACAATCTCTCGCACATAAAGCTCTCCCAGCTTACTCACTTCATCAGTAGATCGAATAGGTAGAAAATGTGCCACCTTAGTCAGTCGGTCTACTATGACCCAAATGGTGTCTTCCCCCTTATGACTTCTCGGCAAGCCGCTAACAAAATCTATTGTTATAACTGTCCCACTTCTATTCAGGAATTGGAAGTGGCTGTAATAAACCTGATGGTTTCTTGTGTTTAGCCTTGACTTGCTGACAAGTCAGATATCGGGAGACATATCTGGCAATGTCCCTTGTTAGCAACCTCGCAAGTATACGAGATCGCAGTAGTAATATCCGGTAAGTCCGGGTATCGTCCTTAGGGAACAAGGGTAGCTTTTGATTTTCAATACCAGAGTTACTAATGATCACAATTTTATCAAGACTAGATTGAATGTGATTAAGTTAATTTCAAAACCAGAAGCTATTGTAAACAAAAATAATGATAAATTTTAAGAATTTAATAAAGAAACATGTCTAGGATAATAAATGTCGCCGCATAGTTTGCAAATCTTAGTTGTGTTTGTGAATTAGCTAATCTATGAGTTATAGCATCAATGGTTGAAACCCTTTCCCAAGGCGTTTCAACACTCACTAGATTTGTTTCGTCAAGCCCTCTCCCGAGGCGTTCACTTCACAATCTATGTGTTTAGACTAACAATCCCTGTGCAAATCCGTAGATTGGTCAACAATCTCCCGATCAATCAACTGATCTAGGTCCAGATTGTGATATCCATATTTTAGGTTTCTCTCCCGAGATAGACTAAAATACTAATTTCAATACATCTATGGCCAGTAGACATAAAGCTTTAAGTCTACACAATAAGGAATAGAATCTATAAATCAGCAACTACAATTAGATATTACGACCTATACCTTGAACAATCACATCCCAAACATTAAAACTGATTAGCTCGACATGAATGTAAAGGAAAGCATAAAATTAAATTCAAATAAGCAATACATACTCGAATCTCTTAACAATCTTCAAAAACCAATAAAAACCTAGCCTTTGATGCCCTAGTAGCCGTCACAGTGTTTCCTTCTCTATTCTCTCTGTTCTGGACTCTAAAAACCTTCTTCTATTTATAGTCCAGCACTAAAAAACCTAAAAAATACGAAAATCTAGCTATACAATCGAGTGACCTCAGTCAGTGACCGCGGTCCATGAATTTGATGTCAAAAACCTAGATTTCATGCATTTTGTCTACCGCAGTCTGTCAATTTTCTGTGCTAACCACGTTCTGGTGACGGCGGTCTCCAGTTTATGGACCGTGGTCACCAGTGTGTTACTCACTGGTTCTGTTCTTCTGTTCTAACTGTAGTCTTCAGTTTTCGTACCGCGGTCTCCTGGTATTTGCTCTTGATTCCATCTCTTGTATGCCTTCTTCTAATGCATTCTTTGTGTGTATCAACCTGTATCCTGTAATACATTCAAATTCCTTTCCCAGACATTATTTTCTCATAGAAACATATCAAAACTATCGAAAAAAAAGCTTAAAAATTATTAAACAATGTAATTCCTAACTATATGCAACTATTGCTAATTATGCAATTCTTTACTTATATTTTCTCTTATTTCCTATAAAATGCATCATTTTGCCTATTCTAATATTAGTTTACTATTGAACTAACAAATACCCCCAAACTTAGACTATTGTTTGTCCTCGAACAATGATTCTATTCTAAAATTAATATGTCATGCCATATGGAATTCAAACTCTTTTTCACTCATCATTGTAACCTCAATTTTCCATTCCCATAGCTTATGACTCATTAACACTCCCTTAGGGACATTCAGTTTGTCTAGATTTTTAGTTCATCCTCTATTCTTTCTCAACTTCACCCTTTCATCTGTTAGTATCTCAATCCTCTTGGACTTTGTAAGTGATTTGTAGGTACCATTCCACTCATAGAAATCATTTCCTAATACCTAAGTACACAGACCCTCTCAATTCTCTCATCTATCTATCTTCTACTCAAGTCAAACTATAGTTAGAATCAGAGGTCTTTCTTTTAGGTTGTAACGTGGCCTGGCTCAAGGTACAAATGTAATAGGAATTTAAATCTGACTCAAGTGTACACTCATAGCAATAATAACAAACTATTTTGTTTGATTTTCTCAATATAGCTTAAGCATTTCTGTTCATCCTTTGTTTTTCTTTGTTTCATGTTCACAACCATGTCTTCACAGCTCCCCCAAACTTCTTTCAGTATATGCACTCCAAATTATACTCATATGTATACTCATACAAAAGTCAAAAGTTCAGTTATCATTGATAATACTGAAATACTATGAAAATAACTCTTTTTTTTTAAAGGAAAGTAAAGCATAACTAAACATATACATATTTCAATGTTCGCATCCCCTTCTCCTTTCATATCATCAGAATATGTGATATTACAACCATGAGTGCACACAAATAGGTTTAACTGAGATATTTATAAAAGGATCTAGTGTTTCTATATATAATGTTTAGGTTCATAACAAGAAAACAGGTTATAAGGCTCAAAATTGGCTACAAGGATTATAAATGCTAGGACCGACCTTTAGGCTATGACTTGAACAACAATGGCCTACTTCATTTCCCTCCTATAGTCATTCTTAAGTAGTGTTCAAGACAGATTTGATTATTTTGAGAATCTGTGGGAAGTTCTCTCAGCTTGTGGTTTAGTTTCCACTCCTCACTTTCTCAGTCTTCAGAGTCTCAATCTACCTAAGACTACAGAGATCTGTCAAAGTCAAATTTTAGACAAACCAAGCAAACAGACTGTTTGAAAGTACCCTAATTCTTTGTCTCGTTACACTAGAGAAATTTTCAATTTCATAGGTTACTCAGTGAAAATTTTCAAAAATATGGCATGACTCTAGCTTAAATGACATCTATATGCTCATGTCCTAACTAATGTGCTCATGAATTATCACTAAATAAACAACCCTAATTTCTAAATGTCATGAGATACTATACCTAGCTATGCATATATAGTCTAGAAGTATTAATGCATAAACACAAAATATATAAAATAATACAATAATAAAAAAAACCTTAAGGAAAAATAAACCTGACATGACTTGACTTGAACTGACTTTGAAGAAAAATTTCTTCAATGCGTACCCCCAAACTTATGTTGTGCCTTGTCCTCAAGTGCACATAGAGATGTAAACATGGGCGTGGTAACATAACACACATGCATTCAAAGAAAACGAAAAGGAAAGAATTAGTTTGGTAGTTAAGGTAAAATATAGCTTAGCAATGATTAGTCAACTCACAGTTAAATATAATGCATAATCAGAAGAAAAACAGAAAAACATAGGAATCACGACTAGACATAAGTGTGTGTTTTCAAAACAGATGCAAGAAAAGCAAAATAAATATCAAAACCATGGTGCTCAAGGATCTGCACCAAACATTTCCTCCTCTGTAATAAAATCATGAAAATTATCACCACCATCCTCATCATCATCATCATCATCATCTGCAGGGACCTCTGGTGGGGGTGGCTGTACTAGAGGTACGCAGCACGTCATCTCCATGTAAGGCACAACACAAGGGGGAGGAGGAAAAACTGCTGCCATATCCGGGTCCTTACGGTGCATCCACTCTGTCATGTAGGCCATCCAGTGCATCATAGAATGCTCTGTAGTTGACAGAGGCGCAGCTGCGGCTGAGGAAGACTGAGGAGCATCTACAGGGAGTGTAGGAGCGATAGTAGGAGCAGTAGCTGGTGGAGGAGACTTAGTAGAGGGCCTACGCCTCTTGGAAGCTGAGGATGTAAGCATCTTCACTGCTATATGGTCCGTCATCTTCAATAACGGCTCAGTCTTGTCCCAAACAACCCCTGCCCATCTGCATAACTCAGTGATCAAGGTAAGATGTGGCAGACTGACATTTGTCTTGTCAATGGCAGATCTGATAGAGCTGGATATGATTGTCCCACTATTGATTGGGAAGCCCCTTCATGATACAGTATACTAACACCGCTCTCTCAACAGTCACCTGATTAATAGCTAAGGAAGGAAGTAAATTAGCACAAACAAGATATAACCAAACCTTAGCCGGGGTTGTGAATGTAGTCTTCATAAGATTCACGGGTCTGTTGTTGTAACAGATCCATGATGCCCCATCAACACACAAAGTCCTCAATATCTCATCCAGTTCAAACCTCGGTAACAGATTGTAGTATGTAACACCCCAACCCCCACATTCCTTGAGTTTGGACATAACCACCATTATTTTGACGGTGGACTTAACCAATTGGCGGGTTGGGTCATGTTACTTTACAAGTGACACAC
>JAJIYU010015030.1:0-12894 GCA_030144865.1 Tinospora cordifolia
GGTTTTATTCATTACTTCCCCATATAGCCCTGTTGCAGGAAAAGAAGCTGCTTGACTTGCCAAAATTGCTAGATATATGTGCCATTTATGGACATGAAAATGAGGAGCTGACTAGGGAACTTGTAAGACTTCTCATCTGAAAATATCTTGCTTCAACTGTTTTCAAAACAAATTATGATGATTGCAGATTGAAACTTAATGTGATACAATCTGAATTAATGGCACTTTGTTGCCGTCGGCAGTTATGCTGCTACAAACACAATCTAAGAAGTTTACATATAAATTCTATGTCTCAAACAAGATGACATACTCAAGCAATTAAATTAGATTATTTTGATTTGTTTCCGCAGTGAAGCAAAAGGAATCTTTTTTTTCTTAAAAGACACATACTTCTAAAAATCTCAACCTTTTGGACCACCTGTCATAGTAGCCATAGAAGTTTGGTCCTAAAAGGCCTAGGTGATGACTGATGACCTAGACAGTTCCTAGGCACGCCCTTAAGTTTTTTGATGACTGATGACCTAGACAGTTCCTAGGTCCTAGACACTGTTCATCAGTCAACGTTAGACATTTCAGCTTAAGTTTTTTGATGCATTGGATATGGTTTTCCTATATTGCATATGTCTTTTCTTTCTATGGACAAGTACTCATCTCTTAGGCACTCAACATTGCCTACACGACATGATATGGAAGTACAGCTAAATTGCTTTATGGACATAAATTTCTCTGGAGAGTTAAGTTGTCAAAATCATCAGTTGTATGAAGGGCTATTATTTCCAATATTATCCCTGTTGATTTCACATTCTTCCATTATTCTTCACTGAATCCTTTGCTGTTTGTTTAGAATTTAGTAAAAGATGTTAGAGTACATAGAACTGGAAGGCAATATGTGCATAGAACAAATCAGGTTGGTATAAAATAGTACTAGATTTGATCCTCACTTTAAGGACATTTTTTTTTAAAATTTTATTTGATACTGGGGTATCCTTCTCTTGCAATTTGTGGTAAATGGGGCTCCAACCTCCCACAAGGCAAGGAACCTAGATGCCCAGGGCATGAGATGGGCCTACCTACCATGAAGAGTTTTGGAGAACCTTGAGTGGGAAGGTTGATGCAAGTCTAATTGTGGCATCTTTTAGGTCAAGTGTTTGGTTATTGAAGGATGTTGCTTTTAATTCAAGTGCTTTGAAGGATGTTATTTTTAGTTTGAGTGCTTTGAAGGATGTTATTTTCAGTTCAAGTTATTTGTTTATCTATTTTTCTTAAAAGGTTACAAATGTATGAAAGGTTAAACCTTGGGTAAAATGCAAGTCTAACCGTGGTCTCTTCTGTTATCCAGATTATGAATGCTATGAAAGCTCAACCAATGGTTCATGAGAACATATTAACAGCAGTCTCACAATTTTTGAGCATTATCCACACAATGCATCAACGTTGCAAGTCATCTCTTGATGTATCATCTTTTTGTTTCTATATCAAATTAGTACTTATTAACGCTTTAATAGATGAATTATCTCTTTAACTATTCATAATTTCTGATATACAGGCTTTATATTCCTCAGAAGGTCATCGAGATAACCAAGGCAATCGCCTTTATTCGGATATTTCAGAGGCAAGTTGTTCTTCCTGTTAATTTTTTATGCTTGGTAGACCTTATGCATGCTTTTGTTTTTCTGCTGTTAGATCAGATTTTTTCCTCTCTTTGTTTATAGGTCCTGGACTTCATAAATGATGCAGTATCATCACTGCATGCTTTTGTCAATGCATACAATCCTGCAGCAGTATACTTTTGTTGTCCCATTGAAATGAGGTGAGAACAGAATTATTAGACTTAACAAATCCATTAATGTGTTTCACATGCTATATGATATGAAATGATAATGTTACAAGGATGGATTCATCTGTACTTTTTCTTCATTGTTATTTGTCATTTTTTGAACTTTACAAAGTTTTCTTGTGGTTGGTATCAATTGAAATTATTAGTAATTGATATTTGAGCATACCTGGTTCGGTTCCAAGAAGTAAAAAAGCCTGCAACTGTTAGAATATTCATTAAATTTGGCATGATGTTCATCAGGAAAATGCTACTTGCCTAGAAGAAACAAAAGCTGAGGCATGGAATCTACTTGAATGGATGCCTGTACTCATATCAATGTTTCTTACCCTTACAGAGTGAAAAGTGGATATCATTATTTCCATTAACCAAAACTACATCTGCATCAACAAGGAAGAAAAAAATGAATTTTGCATGAAAGTATTCAAATGGTTGGTTGAGTCATTGTTCCAAATAACAGTTCTTTTAGAAAACTTTTGTTCATGCATCCACCATTTGAACAATCTAGGAGAAAGATATCTATTAGTGTAACCAACAACTTTTAGGCAGCATCTGTGTTATCTAATTAAGCAAGGTTCTGTATCTCATTGATACTTTGACACTTCATATTTTTTAAGTTATTGTAGGTGGAAAAATTTTGTATTATTTAACTTTTAAGTCAGCAAAAGAATAGAGTTTTTCTTGTAAGATTTCAGATATGAAGAAATAACATAACATGGGCCATGTTTTCTCTTGGAAAAAAGCACTTCATGTTGTCATTTCTATTTTGTGAAGCTGTGTGTAATGGTTCCCTTCTGTTGCTGACTTCTTCGTCTTCGGGTTGTCCTTTCTGAATTTTTGAGATTTATCTTGTGGATTATCTTTAGGCTTTTGTAGAAACTTTAGAAAGAACTTTTGAGTTTTTTTATGATCAATGTATCCGTGCTGATGAGTTTGATCTTCGTCTTCTGCATTAAGAGTGATTTGGACTGTAGCATTTTAATAGCAATTCCTTGTACCCTATGATTTCATCCTTAAACTGAACTATACATTCTCTCTCCATCTGCTTAATCTGTGTTACACTTGTTAATGGTTAGTTTGCATAGTTTCAAGAATAAGATTGACTTTTACACCAAGCTTTTTCACATAATTACTTGAAAGTTTGTATTAATTCAAATATGCTCTTCTTATGAGTCCTTGCAGCTATGGGAATGAGGAAGTTCTAAGTGTCCTGACTGGAGTGCATGATTCATTGCTACCGTCTTTACAACAAGGCTTTAGACATATTTTTTCTGCTAATGTGAACGGGATTCAGGACTCATTTGGTGGCACACTTTCAAATATTTCTTTGAATTTTAAGACATTGTCATTGAGAATAGCAGAAATGGGCTCGAAATTGATGGAATTGTGCTACTTGGGTAATGGAGCATTTGAAGGGAGCCATTCCATTCTAACAGCAACGAAGATTTTTCCTTATAGAGTTGAGGATCCAGCAATAAGGGGAGACATTCTGGTTCAGACCTTCAGAGAGATCAATGGAGATGTTTCAGGTCATATTAAAAGGAACAACAGCATTGGAACATTTCTTCAGAATGTTGAACAAAATTATGGTGTATTAAGCAAGCTTAATGCACTACGTGATAGTGGTAAGTACTAATTGCTCAAACCGACAACTATTTATAAGCTGTAAATGCTTCTTTTTTTTGTTCTTTTTTATTTTACTAAAGACTCGCTTTAGATACTGAACTAGCATTACGTAATTTAGAAGGATATTACAGACTTAGAGCTTAGAACCTAAAGTTGGAAAAGAAATTCCTTCAGATTACAAGTCTCACCATGTGGAGATTTTTCTTTTCAATATTTATTTTTAAAAGATGGTTTAGAGCAATATTTAGAAGGATATTACAGGCTTAGAGCAATATTTATTTTCAAAAGATGGTTTTCTGTAAAAGAATGTCATTCAGAACAAAGACTTTTGGATCAGATGTCACTGCCAAGAACTCATAATCTTCTCATGCAATGTGGAAATTTTTCTTTTCAAATTTCATTGTAGACTTTTTGTTGATATCTTTAATGCTGTTATTCTGTTGATTTGATAATCTGCTAACATTTGAACAGATTGTGTTCAGAGATTGATATTACTTCCCAATAGAATATATATATATATGGAAACGATATTCATTTACTTAATAAAGATGTTTGGTTGAGGCATTTCTGAAGTTGAGGTATATTACAATATAAAAGCTTATTTTGACATCTTCTCATAATCTACTGTTTCTGAGAATTTGTGAGATTACTCTCCCCTTATCTTGTCATTGGAGAAAATTATGGTTGTTAGATTTGAACCAAGTGTACGACTGACCTCATTGTCTTTTGCAGGATGGATCATCATGGATGATGAAAATTTTCAGTATTTATCTCGTATAATGATGCCTCCTTCTGAGTCCTTAAGAAAGAACTTCAATTTGTCAGTTACTGAGGAGAAGAGCAAAGGTCAGATTGATGAAGATGATGCAATTAGAGAGTCGAAGATCACTCAAATAAAAGATCTTTTTCCTGATTATGGTAAAGGTTTCCTTGCTGCTTGTCTTGAAGTCTATAACCAGAATGAGGAGGAAGTGATTCAAAGAATACTAGAAGGCACTCTCCATGAAGAACTGCAATCTTTGGACATTTCACTCGACAAAATTCCACCACCAACTTCATCTTCTCCGTCTCTGAGCAGGAAAGACAAAGGGAAAGGAATATTAGTAGAAGCTCCAGCAACATTATCTTCCAAGGTAGATACAACAGCAAGGGAACAGCAAACTGAATGGTCTGTATCTTCATCATCATCGGTAGGGCGATTCACCAGGAAGTCTAAAACTGAGTTGCCACACACTAAAACCCTAGACTCAAGAAGTGATAAAGATACTGCAAAGACTGCGATACTTGCATCACAGTTTGAATACGAAGATGAGTATGATGATTCATTTGACGATCTGGGTCTTAGTGTCTTGGAAGCTGGATTTGAGGACTCCGAGATCTTGGGAGGCAATAATAGCTCAACTTCAGGGAAATCGTGGGGATCAGAAACAGAAAATCCTGGACCAAATAATTCTGATTCAAAATGGGGCTCTAAGAAGAAGCCTCAGTTCTATGTCAAGGATGGGAAGAATTACAGTTACAAAGTTTCAGGTTCAGTTGCAGTTGCAAATTATCGTGAAGCTTCATTAATCAATCAAGTTCAGAAGGATCTGATTCACGGTCTTGGCCGTGGTGGGAACCTTCCATTGGGAGCTGCTAAAGCACTGATGGAGCTCAATGAGCAGCAGAATCATGAAGCATTTCATGTTTCCGATATGGGTGGCAGAGGAAAGCCAGCAAATGCCAGGGGCAGGGGAAGGAGAGGAGGTGGTGCCAATGTTCAACAAGGAGAAGTCAAAGCATTTAGAGAAGCCAACGAGAAGCCAGATGAAGATGCTTCTGATGTTAACGAGACAGGAGGGAGAGGTAGGGGTAGAGGAAGGAGAGGCGGAGGCGGCAATCATTATCGGAAAGATAGAGCAATGAAGAAACACTTTGCAGGCTTAGGTAATTTTTGAGTACATGGAATAGTATAAACATTAGCATGGTCTTCTTTGATTTGGGGACATCTACTACAATATAAAAAAATTGAAATATATATGTGAGAACTAAATATTTCCTTGAAGGGTGTATGTTCTTTTGTTACTCTCTCATCGGAAGCAGCAAAATTTTGTTGGGATTTTTGCTTTGGAAGATTTGTAAAAATGGGGTATATATATAGTCTTAAATTTGATCAAGATTGTATTTCAGAAACTTATAACATTCCTAGAGCTCTTAGACAGTTAATTAGTTTATTGGAATATTGTTCTTGCTCCCTTTTTACCAGAATTTGAAATGCTATTAGGTAACAAATTAGCGGTCTTGCTATGCTTGGATCATATACATGTGTTTTTGAGTAAAGAACTCAATGAAGCTTTGTTATTTGCTTTAGTGAATACTGAATATCTCTCTCTGGTCATGTTTGGTATTTAATAAAAAATAAAAAATAAAAATTCACTGCTCCTTTGAAACAGGTCAAAAGTTGGCATGTATACAAATCTTTACTAATTGATTGGTCTCTGGCTTTAGTAACAAGATGGGTCAGAAGTGGCTTATCTTCATGACTCTTGACTACTTTCTATATGAATTCTGATTTTCTTTTCCTCTTTTTACTGAGAGATGAAGGGACACTTGAAGATTCCTAGGAGGCCTTTGTCCCACTTGACCCCATTCCTTCTTGTTTCAATTCAAAGTGAAGGACACAAGTCTTCTCCGTGATTTTGAGAGCATTCAAAGGCTTTTTTGTTGGATCAAGTGCCTCAAATGTTGCTAACATTTTTTTTTTTGAAAGACAATATTATTCTAGCTTTGCACATTTAGGGCTCATTTGGTGCACAGGATGGGATAAGATTATTTTGATGGGATGGGATATGATAGGATTTATTTTGATGGGATGGGATATGATAGGATGAGGTAGGATGAGATATGAAAATTTTTAAAAAATATATATTTTTTTTAAAAAATAAGTTAATTTTTTTTTTTGGATAGGATAATTCAATTCTACCAAAAATGGTGGGTTTGAGTTATCCTACTAACATAGGATTAATAAGTAGGCCCAGATAATTTTTTGTCCAATCCTATATAGTCTCAAACACCGAATTAGAACAATTTTTTGTCTTATTCTATTCTTATCCCATATAACAAACATGGCCTTAACGTTTGATATCAGACTAGTGACTAGTCCATCAGGACCATTAGTTCTATTAATCTAAATAATAATAATAATAATAATAATCTCGCTAATTTAGAAATCACACTTTTGGGCTTTAATCAAAAGCTTTTATCATGCTCTGAACTCGCAGGACCAATTTTAATGAAGCTTCCGAGAGCCTCCCTACAGATCTGTGTAAATCAATACCCTAATTGCCGCTACCAAATTTTTGTTATAAATTAGTTCAGTTAACCTAAAAAATTAATTATGGTGATTCAAAAATCAAATGTCAGTCTCTATTTTAATCAGAGACTTTTACCTCATCTCTAAATTTGTGAGCTAATACTCTAATAGGCCCTACTAAATTTTTGTTTTATTCTGGAGAAATAAAAATGTTTTTTTTTTTAAATAATAGAAAAATGGGTTGCTTCACCTCTTTTTGTATTTTGTTAATTAAAAAAAAAAAGGAATATTATCGTTTACGAGCTAAAGACGCTAGAGGAAGGGCTTGAACCTTCGACCTTGTGGTTAACAGCCACACGCTCTAACCAACTGAGCTACTCCAGCTGTTGTTCGTTATTTAATCATCTAAGAATTTATAGGACTCCTAGGTCATGTCTTGGTTCCGTGAGGCAAGCACAAAGCACTATATGCTATTATTTATATTGAGAATATTTTACTTCAAACCTATTATTTATATTGTCCAATTTATATAACATGAAATAGCTTTTCTCTTTCATCATCATCCTACCACCATCTCACAAAAAAAAATACAAGTAAAAAAAATAAAGAAAGAAAGAAAGAAAGAAATTAAATGTTAACCTCTATTTCACTGCACTCAAATATTGAAATGTCTTTTTCTTGCAAATAGAAGAAAAATGTTAGTAGGGTTCTAGAAATTAGAGAACAAATCAATTCAAAATATTTTTATATGCTACTTTAGAAATATTTATTACCTCATTAATTAGCACTTTTTATAAATTTTTTTTTTAAAAGCTCCTTAATTGGTAAATAGACAAAAAAGGGTGATATTAATTAGAGAGCATTGCTTGTTTTCTTTCTCACAATTAACATAAATTGTAGAAAACAACTACCAATAATGCATCTTGCTACAGAAATTTTTTATTTTTTATTTTATTTTTCAAAAAGTACTCTTGAAATTTTGGGCAAGGCAAGACCTGCTTTCTAATTAAATTGCAATGAAAAACTAATTAAATGTTTTTAAAAGTAATTAAGTGAGGCCAGCTTTTTTTTATTAATTTTTTTTTTGTTAAGACTTCTTAAAAAAATACTTCTGCAAAAACTTTTTTAAAATGGGGCCAATGTGACACTAGTTGATTTATTATAATGCATTCTAACTCATATATTTTTTTTTCTATTTTCATTGGGTTGTACAAAGAAATGAAGGATATTAGTCTAATAATGGGCAACTCCAAAAATAATAAGGAAACTTAATACACATAAAGAATTTGGACCCCTCCTAATACAAGGAAAAAGACATCTTTGGCATTATTCCCACATGTATTTCTCTATATACCAAATTGATACTACTTTCCAGCAACAAAAATTTCAACATGAAAGTGATCTTCCATATTTTGGATTTGGACCAATATTTTCCAATTCACACACACCCATACAGATGTTCCATTTAATACATATCTCAATCACTTATCTACCTTTCTACACACAATATAATAACAACAATGCCACAAGCTACCAAAAAATAATCATTAATAATAATAATAATAATAATAATAATCATTATTATTATTATTATTATTATTATTATTATTATTATTATTATTATTATTATTAATGATTATTTTTTCCAACCATGCAGCTAGCTCCTTAGGAGCTTATTTCATATTCTTAATTTGCAAGAGATAATATTCTTTCCTTCCCACCTAGTTTTCTAGAGTGCAGCTTACTCCAACCTCTTTTTCTCCTCCTCCTCCTCCTCCTCTTCTTCTTCTTCTTTTTTTAATTATCATTATTATTTCAAGAAGTTAAGTTCTAAATTCCTATCTTTCTTAACAAGAATTGTATGGATTGACATACAAGGATATTTTGCTTAAAGAAACTTTGAATATTTAAATTAACAAGATCAATTAAGTCAACATTTCAGCATAGTCACATTAAAAGTTTAATTTAAGAAAGCCCGTTTCACTATCTGACTCTGTTTCAAAAAATAGTTAACATTTTTAAAATTTTTCATACAAGTAATCATTTTTTAAGGATTTTATGCGAAAAAAAGAGAGAGAAAAATCTAATATAGGCTAACCACTCTATCTACTAGTATAAACATAGGACTTGAATTTATTACATTTAATTTGATGGATTATTTTAAAGAGAAAAACATATTTTTTTTTTATGAAGATACAACATATTTTCCTAATACTCGAAAATTCTAAAAGAAAATGAGAGTGTGATAAGAATAAAGCGTAAATACTTTAAATTTACAGACATGTCGTTACTAACTACACTAATCCTAGTTTTACTCAAATAAATATCACAAAACCATGTAAAAATTTGCTTCTAGAGATCACACAACTGAGACTTTATGCATGGTTGCCTAAAGAAACACTTACAATTTTCTTTCTGTTTTTTATTTTAATTTTAATGAATTCAGGTGATCCATGGCCAGATTTCAAAGTTAGGCATATGTGCTTGACGTGTTATTAGGGCTAACAAAGCTGGGAGAAATTGAGAAAAATGAAAACAAAAATTGGAGATAAGAGACAAAGAACGGTGAAAGCAAAATGCTTTACAACTATAGAGAGAGAGAGAGAGAGAGAGAGAGAGAGAGAGAGAGAGAGAGCAAGCAAACAAGAGAATCAGTCCGTGAAGTGAAAAAGGTTATGTAAATCACTGTAAATGCTGTCAAAATTACACCATCTTAGGACTTTCAAACCCCCCCTACTAACCCCACTTAGTCAAGGGAACCCGCCAATTTCATCCGTTGATTCATTTGAACTAGCAAGAGTCAAACAGGAGAAGGCAATCAGACCATCGAGATGCCTCCACGTGGCCCTCCACGAGATACCTTTCCAATCTGAAAAAAAAAATTTAGGCTCTTTTTTTTGGTTTTTAAAAGGAAGGAGAGTCCAATGAGGATGGAATTTACGAGAACACCCATATCAGGAAGCCCATTTTTTTAAGATTATGACGGCAGTGCAAAGTAAAGAAGTAATAGAATGTGTCTCCTTCAGCCCCAACAAGATGAGGAATAAAAAAGGTGAAAGTAACTTACATCATTGAAGGATTTAATGGTCTTTTTCCTTTGCCCACTACCTTCCCATGATCAAAAATTAACATAATACCTGTCCCACTCCTTATTATTTATTTGTTTTTGTTCTTAGACCTTTATAATACTAAAATCTTCAACCTGTAAAACACTTAAATCAACTGAATTTAGATTTTTATTATTTTATTTCTATTTTAAAAGTAAAATAAAATGTATTATTATGCCATTTTTTCACATTTTTTATGTCAACAAGAAATTTTTATACATTATATTATATACATGAGTATGATGTTTTTAAATTATGTGCAATTTTAAAATATTTAAGGTAGATTAGCGACAACATAAAAAATAATGAATAAAATAATGTATATTAATAACAAAAGAAATAAGAAATTTATAAGGAAGCACGAGAAATTAAAAAAAAAAAAAGAAATTGTGTGAAGAGAAACAAAATAAAAAGGAAAAGCAAAGTAGATTCCTAGTGCCACGTTTCATTCCAAAAAGAAGCAGAGAAATCGATGAAGCAGAAGAAGAAGAAGAAGAAGAAGAAGATGAAGAAGCCTCACTAATCTGAAATGCCGCTGTGCTGACATCATCTAAGCATCCAGATCTTCCAAACAAAAAAAAATTATAAAAAAAAAGAATTTTTTTCCCCTTTGCATCTCAAACTAGCCCAATATTTTATATTTTATATTATATATTTTTTTAATTTCTTTTTCTGAAGAAAGATCATCAAGAGAAGAGAGCACAGCAGAGCAGAGGAAGAAGAATTACAGAGAGATAAGAGAGACAAAATTTCCAACTAAAATGACAGCCATGAAATCCATTCGATTCAATCTTATGTTGCTAATGTTGCTGGGTTTATCTCTAATCACAGACTCAACATCAGCAGTAGTACTAGCAGAATCTCAGTTTCAGAATTTGAGTACTACTACCACTACTACTACTACTACTACTGGTGATGGGCACCACATCAGGAGAATTCTGCACCAACCATTGTTTCCAGTTAGCGCTGCTCCTCCAACAGTTGCATCAGAAGCTGAACCACCACCTCCTGTAAACTCAGATGTTTCGGGCCCAGATGAACCATTCTTCCCCGAAGTCCCTACAAATCCAACACCAGATCAGACCCAAACACCCCCAGCTCCTTCTGCTTCAAATGTCTCCTCCACCACTGTTCCCATGGCGACCCAACCAACCAATTCTAACAGAAAGGTAGCAATTGCAATCTCTGTTGGGATAGTCACATTGGGCATGCTCTCTGCATTGGCATTCTTCTTGTACAGACACAGAGTTAATCACCCATCTGAATCTCAGAAGCTTGTGGGACGAAATTCTGAGAGATTTACAGAGGAATCATCATCAGCTCCTAATCGCTCCGATCCTCTTTATTTAGGAACTGTGCAGCCATCAAGCAGAAGAGGAGGTGGTGGCGCTGGTGATGGTAATAATGGGGGACAAGAAGAGGCAATTGGGTCTTCTCCTTATCAGAAACTAAGATCAACCAGAAGCTCTGAATTACACAGGCCAAGCCCAGAACTTCAACCGTTGCCACCTCTCAACCGAGCACTTCGTGGAAGTTCTCCTCCGGCCATAGCTTATGAGGCTCAGTACAGAACATCACCTTCTGCTATGTCTTCTGAGGATGCATTTTATACTCCTCAGGGCTCTGCTTTTAGCAATGGCTCACCCGTTCCGAGACAGATCTTTCCACCCAATGGTTCTGCTTCTGCTGTGGCTGTTGCTGCTCCTGTGAGTTCCGTGAAAACTGTGATTCATACAGCCAATTCAACTCCCATTTCAAGAAGAACTTCTCCAAAATCACGCCTTTCGAATTCTTCGCCAGATGTGAAACAAGCAATTGTGCCATCTCCATCTCCTTCTTCTTCACCTCCTTCACCTCAGTCACTACCATTGCCACCACCACCTGCTTTACCAAGGTTGTCACAATCTTCTCCTAAGAGGAGGCCAAAGCTTCCATCATCACCTTCTCCCCCACCACACTTGATGCTTCCGAAATCTGTACATGATTCTACTTCAAAAACATCAAAGAATGTTGCAGCATCAATGCCGCCTCCACCACCACCACCTCCACCACCACCCGTGATGGCAAAGAAAGATGTATGTTCACAGAAGGGCGTTTCAGGAATGTCGGTCCAAGCAGAACCAAGGAATCAATCCTTAACATCTACACCCAAAACCAATAGATGGCAAGAAAAACCAGTGCCCGCTTTAGAGGCTAGTTCTGCTCAGAGCAACGATGTGGAAGATACAGATGAAGGAAAACCTAGGTTAAAGCCTCTACATTGGGACAAAGTTCGGGCTAGTTCAGATCGAGCAACAGTATGGGACCAATTGAAATCAAGTTCATTTCAGTAAGTAGGCGGCTAATACATTATTGTACTAAGTATTTGAGCTTTCCTAACATGAAAAATATATTATGCTTTATTTTGTGGGAATCATTTCAGATTAAATGAGGATATGATCGAGACTCTTTTTGGGTGCAATTCAAAGAATCCGCCGAAGAAAGAATTGTCTAGAAGATCCATTCTTCCTCCTTCTGAACAGGAAAACAGGGTGTTAGATCCAAAGAAGTCGCAGAACATAGCCATACTTTTGCGGGCATTGAATGTAACTCGAGACGAGGTGACTGAAGCACTTTTAGATGGTAAGTGTTTTGAGTTCCTTTCATGTCCATTCAGCAATACAATTTCTATATTGAATTGTTTCATTCACGTACAACAAAACAGATTCTATATTTGATTTAGATAAGTTATTGAGATTAGCTGTTACATTTTATTTTATCAGAAGATTTGTTATTTTATTGGCTGTACAATGCTTAAATACTGGGTAACAGGTGAATAGATGTCACAGTCAGCATCATAGTAGGGATAGCTAAATATCAACTACACTTTTGGTTCTTAAACTTGAATAGCATTTGATGGAATACACATGTTTCTTTTGGTATTTAGCTGGTAAGCCATCAAAAGATGAACAATGAGAGATCACAGAGACAATGAGA
Organism: Tinospora cordifolia; assembly: GCA_030144865.1. Taxonomy (NCBI): domain Eukaryota; kingdom Viridiplantae; phylum Streptophyta; class Magnoliopsida; order Ranunculales; family Menispermaceae; genus Tinospora; species Tinospora cordifolia. The sequence goes on from JAJIYU010015030.1 coordinate 12,836, forward strand.
CTTGACATGACAGACCAGTAAATGAATAATGTTAATGACTGAAGAGGAAAAAATAAAAA
>JAJIYU010015031.1:0-12908 GCA_030144865.1 Tinospora cordifolia
AAGAAAAAGGGGTGTAAGAGAAATCACTTCCACCTTGTGTTGCTTTCTCCCCAAAGTTGAAGCAATGGCTCTCAAAGCTCAAACACCAAGAGAATCACCCAAAACCAATTCTCAAGCTAATGAACTTCTCACACACAAGAGGGAAAAGAAAGTGAGAAGGGAAGCCGAGAAGAGGGCTTAGAGAACAAGATGACAATTCAACTCTTGTTTCTTGGGATGAGTTGAAGTGTGAGCATGGGGGGTTTATATAAGTTTCAAAAGTGTATAAAATGGCAAGTTTGTGGTGCTCTCATTGTAAGAAACTTGCCAATCCTTCAAAATTTCGTGCACCCCAAGCACAAGAGATTAGCAAGTGATTTTTTTTGGAAATTTTTGGGATTTTACAAACCAATTTTCAAATTTTTGAAGTATTTTTATTGATTTAATTTGGATTTTCGATTATTATTTCCGGAGTAAACGATCTTGACCGTCAGATCATTCTCAATCGTAGCAGCAGATCTCCGATCGGGCGGATGAAATCTTGAACGTTAGATTTTCCTCGAATTTCACACACAGATCTCCGATCTATCGTAGCCTCAAATCTCAGCGTTCCGATCTTCCTTGAGCGACGCACCGGTTTGCGATTTACCTCACGCGGCTTCGATCTGGATGGTCGGATCGTCCTTGAGACACGCACATCGCAATCAACGAAAATGGTTTCGATCTAGACCGTTAGATCAACCTCAAGCGCAGCACGTTCGCAATCACGATTTTGCTCCTGCGTTCTGAGCTGTGGGATCGCGCAAATTGTCCTGGAGTTTCGTGTGCAGATCTCGTTCACGATTAACGTTTTGCGCCTTCGATATTTGCCATCAGATGAACCTTGATTGCAGCACGCGATGATCATCGGAACGAGATCATGGATCCTGTCTGTTGGATTTTCCTCGTTTGTTGTACTTTCGCGTCAACGAAACACAATCGAACCGTAGATCAGATGGATTGATTTTGGACCGTTGGATTTTAGTGATTCGGTGCTCCTGGGCGTTGTTTTGGGCTCTGATCGTGACTGTGAGATGTTTGATCGTGCGGATGATGTGTTTCTGGCCGTTGGATGCAGTTTCTAATACCAAAATCACTTTCCAATATTGCTATTATCCGAAAATTGTTAATTAGACACTTCCTAATTGATAAAAACTTGCTTTTCTTGTATATTCTCTTCTATTTTGATGATTTGCTAATATTTTTTCCTTTCTAATTTATTTAATGTTGTATTTATTAGATATTTTTCCATTTCTTTAATATCTTTGATTAAATAATCCATATTTACTATTTCAATGTATTTTTATTTATTTCATATTTCATTTTCAGATAATACCTTATGTAATTATAAATTAATATTTATATAATGCTTTGTTTATTTTTAATAAATACATGTACACTATATTTTTATTCAATAAATTTTTTTATGTACATATTCCTATAATATGTAGTATTAACATTTATTATGCTGACACACACCTTATTCATACACATATTAACGTATGTGTGTATATATACTTTATTTCTATTCATTTCTTAAGCAACTCCTTAAATTTCATAATTAATTCTACTAAATTATATTTTTTATTTAATTAACAAATTAAGGTCTTATTTGCCTAATTTTTTATTATATCTCCAATATATTTTATTTTTCATGTGTCAACTCACAATTTGCACCCAAAAATCTTTGAAATTAATTTATTTAACTTATTTTATTTATTTTAAATTATTTGACAAAATTTTGGGGTATTACAATACCTCATGTAATTATAAATTAATATTTATATAATGCTTAATTTATTTTTAATAAATACACGTAGTGTATATGAGTAACATCATAGTAGTTTAAGTGATGCTATGGGTGTTCTTTGCAGATACTTAATGTATATGAGTAACATCACTAAGTGTGCATGTGATCCTTATTTCCAATGGAATGTGACAAGATGAATTGTCATTCCATCCCAGAATAGGAGTATTTTAATGAAGAACATCAAGGGATTAAAAACTCCTTTTGGTCAAATATACAACACTAACAAGATATTGTTTGAAAAACTTAATGCTTGTAAGTGATTGAAATTGAATGTACTTTTGATTTTAATTTGTAAATTAGTAGTATGATGAATGATCCACTAGGCTATGTGCTTACCTTTTCCTTTTATTTTTTAGGAATTTGAAATGCATCATCAAGCTTATTAAGGGATTAGAAAGTCTTTTTTTAGAAAGTTTCTATGTAAGGGCATATTGCCCAAAGTTTGAATAAAGAATTCCGCTAAATTTCTGTTTTAAATTTTAGAGTTATGTACTCTTTCTTTTGATTACATGAATTTAATAATGTATTTCTTTATTTTATAAATAAATAGTTTGAAGTTTCCTCTATTCACTTGTATTATCTTGTTGATTTTAAACTCAATGGAAGTATATTTATGAGTATTTCAATAAGTGTTAGAATAAAAGAATTGAGATACAAGTTGTGCACTTGTAAATGTAACATAGGACCTAACATGCCTTGTGGTTGAGCTTAAACCTGTTTCTTGGGGGTTGGGGTGTTACAGCTCACAAGTTGAACAACATTCCATACATAAGAAGGCAACTTGCATAGAATAGGGCAACTGTGCTCATTAGGGTTTCCTAATCTCATTAGCACAAAATCCTTGTATCTTTCTTTGTTTCCTTTATGAGTATGAATACAAATCAGATTTAGGTCAACTTCTAAACCATCTTGGACGTCCATCTAGATCAGATTTTATGCTCATAATATGTTTCCTAGTTAATACATTTGCATGGGCATCACAAATAAAAATTAATTGAATCATTTCCTTAGTGGCGTCATGGGAGCATACACCCTAGGGTTTATAGTTTCATTTTGTTTCCATAGTTTGGGTGTATGAATCATCAAGCAAATCAAGTCAAGATGGTAGTAAGAAAGCTTCTAATCTTGGTTCCATTAGAGTTGGCACACCACAAAGGGTATTTTGGCCTATTTGCATATGAATCTCCTTGATTTGGCGGTCTGGTGTGATCATGGAAACCTTCCATTTTTTATTTTGATCTTTGGCATACACAAGATCATGTCTAAAGGGTGGTGGCTAGGGTTTGTATTTGCAGACACACTATATTTTTAGAAGCTTCTCTTTGTCACATGTGTGCACACACACACACACACATACATGTAGGAGCCATTTATGGACTATGGGTGCACAAGATCATTTGTGGTTGTTCATGCATTTATGGGTCTACATGAATTTAATAAAAATTCATCTCATTATTTACTAGAAATTAAGGGCTTTGATCTATATTTTTGTGTTCATGATAGACTAATACACATTTCCAAACTATTATTTGATTAGGATAATTTTTATTTCATTTGTTTTCCTAATTTAGACTCCCCTGAAGGGTGTTAAGCAAATGAAACCCTAATTCTTGTCTAATTGAGCTAATTATTGGATATGTTGTCTAGTTAATCAGTTCATGTCATCTCATGAAATTTTAGGTCATTCTGAGGTCCTAGGGTCACTAAACGAGGCTTTTAGACATATTATATTTGCCTTTAAAATGGACCCGATTTCATTTCTCACATAAATTTCATCCAATTGATATTGAAAATCTCATTTTATTAAACACAAGATTTTCAAGGTATTATAATATGTATAATTATTTTGAGTATTGCCACACTAAACCAATACCCTAAAAACATACATGAGGGATGAAAACCACAAAGTACAACTTAAAAGCATAAACTAGTAGGCCACTAAACAATTGAGAACTTAGAGACATGAACTTAAAGCCATGGTAATATGAATGACACGAGAAAATGGCTTTGACCAAAGGGTCGCAAGATAAGGGATAAGTACTTTGAAAGGTGGAGATTATCACAGGCTGTAGAAACACTCGATATCCAGAGTGTTGAGAAAAGAGGGGTGCATTACCTAAAGTGAAACATAGATTTATTATGAATACCGTTGAATGTTGAAAAATATTTTGTTTCATTATGATTGAACTACTGGATCCTAAAAGTGACTTTTGACTTGTAGACAATGGCCAGAACTAGAGGAAACGCAAGAAGGGATGCCACGAGAAATGAGAGTACAAATGAGCTAAGGCAAAGAGATGAGGAGACCCCAGTGGAAGCAACACCAACAGGGGTGATGATGGTGCTCAAGATGATCATTGAGATCACTTAGAGAGTAGTAGAATAGGTCACGAGGATTCTGTAGCCATCGGTGTAGCCACCGACATCGATACAACCATAGGCAAAGGTACAACCCCAGCCTCAAACTCATCAGATATCGATTCCCACTTGTCCAATAGCACAGGGCTGACAAATTGTGGATGACAGGGAGCAGAATGACTTATTGATTGAGTTTTAGAAGTTGCGACCAACTATGTTTGAGGGGATGGTCGATCATGCTGTAGCTGATAGATGGTTTACGAAAATGAACAAGCATTTAAATGCTATGATGGTTACCAGACCCAGGAGAGTTGCACTAGTCGTGCATCAGTTTGTAGGACCCTCCTACCATTGGTGGGAGATGATTATGAATGACCCCACAATGGATGAGTCTATCATGACATGGGAGCAGTTTAAGGCTCTATTTTATGGTCACTTTTTCTCTACGAAGAAGACCAGACAGTTACAGATTGAGTTCATATGGTTGACTCAAAAGATCATGACAATGGCAGAGTATGAGCAGAGATTTATCAAAATGTCCAGATTTGTGCCAGAGTTGACAAAAGATGAGCAGTTCAAGACTGACGAATTCATTGAGAGACTGAAGGTAGAGATCACGAAGATAATAGCCGCTCTAAAGCTTACTACCTTGAAAGAGATAGTAGAAAAGGCATAGTTTGTCTAGCAGGACCTCGAGTATGAGCATGCATTGAGAAACTAAAATAAGAGGTCATAGCTAGGTCAGGTCATGGGAGCCCCGTAGAAGAAGAATAGTAGGTAGGATGGGTACAACGCGCCTCAAACTCAAGGCTAGACACATATTTATGATAGGTAGCCTACCCAGCGGGCTTAGTCAGACCGTCCTACTAATAAATAGAAAGAGCTAGCGAGGAGGAAAGGATTGTGTTATGTATGCAATTAGGAAGAGCATATTTCCAAGTATGGCCCTACCAGAGCATTGACTCCAGCGCTTCAGCAGCGACAGTAGACACATGGGCACAGTAGTCACCTACAGTAGAGACAACAACCACAATCCCAGCCACAATAGAGAAATCAAGCTCGACTATATGTTGTAGGTGCCCAGACTGATCCCACTATAGCAGTGGAAGGTACATTACTTTTGTTTGGCATCGCTATGCAGGTTTTGTTTGATTCAAGTGCCACTAGATCCTTCATTTCTAGGAATCTAGTCCATTGATTACAGGTGGTAGCAAGTCCTTTATCAATGGCATTAGAGGTAACCACGCCCATCGGGGCTACTGTGAATTCGAGGACATATTGTAGATGTGAACTCAGATTTGGCAACAAGCTAATTTCAGTTGATCATTGTACGCTTCATTTTATGGATATGATGTGATATTGGGTATAGATTTGTTGAGCCAACATCAAACACAAATCAACTGTCATAGATGAAAGGTGACATTGAAGTTACCTTCGGGTGAAGTATTAACGATAAATGTGGGGATATGTAGAAACTGCCAAGGAGTCTGATGTTAGCTATGTTGTACAGTATAAAGCAGAAAGAGGACTTCTGATAATCACTTGAAGAGGACGCAATGAAATCAAGAGACATACAAGGTATACCTATTGTACAACAGTAGGAAAATGTGTTCCTAGATGATCTATCTAGACTTCCACCCCATAGACAAGTGGAGTTCAAGATCAAGTTGCATCTAGGCACTGATTCTATAGCCATTCCACCATACAGAATGGCACCTGTAGAACTAATTGAGCTGAAGACACAATTAGATGAGCTCCTTGGGAAGAAATTTATCAGACCTAGCGAGTCACCATGGGGAGCCCTAGTACTGTTTGTGAAGAAAAAGGATAGATCCATGAGATTATGTGTGGACTAAAGGAAGCTAAACAAAGTAACGATAAAAAACAAGTACCCATTGCCCAGGATCAAAAACCTATTTGATCAATTGAGGGAAGCCACTCACTTCTCTAAGATTAATCTAAGGTCAAGGTATCATCAATTAAGGATTAGGGAGTCCAACATATATAAGACAGCCTTCAGTACTCGATATGGATACTTCAAGTTCAGAGTGATATCGTTTAGTTTGACCAACGGACCAGCTAGATTTATGGATCTGATGAACAGAGTTTCCAGACAGTACCTAGACTAGTTTGTCATGGTATTCATAGATAACATTCTGATCTACTCCAAATTAAAGGCTGACCACATGGAACAGTTGCATATTGTTTTGGGGGTATTAAGGAGAAACGAGTCATATGCCAAGCTCAACAAGCATTAGGTTTAGATTAAAAAGGTCAAGTTCCTTGGCCATGTTGTCTCAGCCAAAGGGATATTAGCAGATCTTGAGAAAGTAGAGGCGGTATCCAACTGGAAGCAACCTACAACTGTCACAGAAGTTAGGAGCTTCTTAGGTTTAGCTAGATACTACCACAAGTTCATCCAAGATTTTTTTGAAATTGGCTAGACCAATAACTAAGTTAACCAAGAAGGGAGAAAAATTCTTCTGGAATGATAAGTGTGAATAAGCATTCCAAGAACTAAAGAAAAAGCTAACTTCAGTACCTATTCTAGTCACATCTATCCATGGTGTGAAATACACCCTATACATCGATGCTTCGCTAAATGGATTAGGTGCAGTGTTAATGCAAGAGGGGAAGGTAGTAGCTTATGATTCGCGGCAATTGAAGATCTATTTATAGAACTACCCAACCCATGATTTGGAGTTGGCAGCGATTGTCTTTGCATTGAAGATTTGGAGACATTACTCTATGGAGAGAGTTTTAATCTATTCTCAGACCATAAGAGTCTGAAGTACATATATACCTGGACGGAATTAAATCTTCAACAGTGAAGGTGGATAAAATTCCTGAAAGACTATGATTTTCAGCTATGTTATCATCCAAGAAAGGCCAATGTGGTGGCCGATGCACTCAGTGAAAAATTAAGCAAGAAGGATGAGGAAAAGGGTAGATATATCAGTTGATCAATGTGTATGACTTGGGTATAACTTCGGATGAGAAACAAGTGTATTTTTATGTTATGACTTGCCAACTAGACCTCTTACACCAAATTAGAGATGAGCAAAAAAATGACAAGTAGATTATTGATCTGATAGAGGGTGTCAAGCAAAACAAGCACATTGACTTCAGAATTGATGCAGAGGGTATACTGAAGCTTGGAAATAGAGTCTATGTGCCGGGAAGTGGGCAAAGTAGAAGAGCCATCCTAGACGAAGCTCATCAAACTAAGCACACAATGCAACCAGGAGGTGACAAGATGTACCAAAGCCTCAAGAAGACCTATTAGTGGAGAGGTATGAAAAGGGACATAGCCAAGTATGTCTCTAAATGTTTAACTTGCCAGCAAGTAAAGGTCGAGCACAAAAGACCTTTAGGGATGTTGCAAACTCTTCCAATACTAGAATGGAAGTGGGACAATATTGCAATTGACTTTGTTAGCGGCTTGCCTAGGAATCAAAAAGGAAAGGACATCATATGGTTGATCCTAGATTGTTTGACAAAGGTAGCACATTTTTCTACCCATTCGATCTACAGATGCAGTGGGAAAACTTGGATAGCTACACGTCAAAGAAATTGTAAGGCTGCATGGTGTTCTCAAGACTATTGTGTCAGATAGAGATTCATGGTTCACATCTCAGTTTTGGCAAAGCTTACAAAAAGAGCTAGGAAGCAGACTCACCATGAGCATTACGTTCCATCCTCAGACAAATGGACAGTCAGAAAGGGTCATTCAGATACTAGAGGACATGTTGAGATCTCGTGTCATTGACTTCAAGGGTAGTTGGAGCAAGTACCTACATTTGGCAAAGTCCACCTATAATAACAGTTATCAGGCGAGCATATAGATGGCTCCATATGAAGCGCTCTATAGCAGACCCCTAGAGATCACCATCTCGTTTGGCAGACTTTGAGGGTCTGATTCTCATAGGATCGGAGTTGGTAGAGGAGATGAACATTCAAGTTTAATACCCCAACCTCCGAGACTTACAATTGGACTGAACGACAAGGTGGGCCGGTCTAGTATTACATTTACAAGTACACAACTTGTCTTTCAATCTTAGTTATCCCAAACCTTATTCATTTAAGTAGCGTATCTAAGGCAATTTGCACAAGAGATAAAAGAAATCTTTTCAAATCTTTATTGATTTAATAAAATAGAAACAAGTACACAACTTGAATTGAAATGTAACACCCCAATTTTCAACCAGACCTTCGTTCACGTGCTTTCTCACATGTAGATCGTCGCCCGATGAAAATCGAGATGCTACTAGAAAATTTCGTTATGTTCAAATTTTTTTCTTCAAAATCAAGTACATAATAAATTTCTTTCAAGTCAATGTCTATGTATATATAGTTGAAAACAAACAAAAGGTCAAAATAATTTCTCTATGAAATCACCAAATCTCTCAAGACAATGCATAAATAATACAGTGAAAATACTTAAAAACATTCATTTAAACCAAAATCGTTAAACAAGTAAAGCCATTTAAAGATAAAACAATCGAAGTTAAACTAATGTAAACACATTAAAACAATCCAATATAATACATAAAACATAACCTCCCAATCACCTATCTCTGACGACCTCCCCGTGAGGTGTCCAATCAAAGTGCGAGTACTCTGATGTAGGCTACAGTACTCTAAGTCCTTTTGTACCTGAAAAATAAAGTGGGAGTGAGCTCGAAAGCTCAGTGGATCGATCCTACACATCACATGCATTATACAAACTCAATCCAAAACATTACAAACACTTTCAAACATTAGACGTTTCAAACATTCATTTAGTTTTGGTCAAAGTCTAAGACCGGAAGAGGGTTGAGATGCCTCTCGGTATTCCCTGTAATCTAATCAAATCTCAGAGGGTTCTAATAACCGTCTAAAATCAATTATGTCATCACTATCATAGCCTCAGAGAGCGTACTTATCGCGACGTCGTACCGTCTCCCAAAGACTTCGAGCTGTCACAGTCAGCCTGGGTGGGAAGACCTACGATCTGCCTTGTAGCTCGACAATCTCAAGCGGTGACATATAGGAGATGCCACCTCGATCCGCTTCAGGCTCGTCAATCGTACTGGTACGTGGATTCTTAATAAACCATCGTCTTAATTTAGTTTTACCAACAATCCCAATCATACCAATCATCATATATATCATGAAAAATAAATCAAATACTGCAGGCTATTTATATGAGTAAATAATGCATGATTTCCTATTATTGCATGCTATAAATAAACAAGACACAATTTAAATAAATTATCCATCATCCAATCACATCAAACAAGTTCAATAAATTTCCTAACCAACTTATAGTAATCCTAGAACTATTCAATCAAATGTTTTGAATCTTAAATCTATATAATATAGATGAGCAAGGAAGTCACGCCCACCTGATTTTGTCATTCCTTCAGGGGCTCCTTGCTTCCCTTCGAGATCCTCGACACGTTAATATATATATCTAAAATTTAACACTTAATAGAATTATTCTTAAGCTTAACTAATTCCAAAGATAATTACGTATTCTCGAAATTACTTTCAACAGGTTTTGGATCGTTATTCAATTTTAGTATTTTGTATTTTCTAATTGAAATCCTTCCAAGTCTTCTAAATTTCTATAGTTTAAAATTATAATTTTAATAATTTGCTTACAACTTATTTGTAGAATTTAAATTTCTAATCACTTAATCTTTGAAAGTTAAATAATTTATTACTATCGTAATTAATATAATTACGAACAAAATAAGACTTATAAATGTTCTAGATTTTTTTTTTAATTTCAACTAAAATAAATTATTGAGTCTTGATCTTCTAATATTAAATTTATTTCATTTAAATTATTAAGTAAAAATTCTAAACTAATTTCTATAATTGATTCAATTAATTTCTATTTGAATACAAAAATGTTATAATTTTCTGTTTGCATTTAGCCTTTAAATAAAAAATTTTTTTTTTAATATTCAGAACTCCAAATTCCCTATACTTTATTACACTTTGATATTCATATTCCAATACCTATCCACTTGCATCAATAATATTTCTACTAGAATATTCAATAAAGTTTTAAATTTCTAATCTTATTTTGTTTTTGCATTCTTAATTAACTAAAATAAATTTCATACCCAAAATTTCATAAATCCAAAATATGCCTCGTCGATTTGTATTCATAAATAGGCATCGCTTGTCATCTTCATCGCGCGAACGGTGTCCAAACGGAACTCCAAATCTGCAACAGCTAAAACACACCATTAGTGGTTCCCATCTTCTTTTTTTTTTTTTTTTTTTTTTTTGTTCATTCATTTTCAGTCCACCTAAACAACCTCACCATTCTGCACCGTCAAACTTCTTGTGTTTTCTGATTTGCACCTTACGATAATCGGCAAGTAAAACCCCAAAATCATTTTTGTTAAAATGTCATTCCATCATCTTTCCATCTAATTCGGCACCTAAACTTACAAAACCCATTGCTGCAAACACAAATCACAATAGATTTGTACCCTTCCTCTTAGTCCGATCATCACACACACCACAGCCAGCAATTCAGAAAATCCAAATCACTTCTTTCATCGTTTTCTCACGGGCCAAATAAAACAGCAAATGACCCACGTTGTTGCTGGTTTTCATTCTTCCTGATTCACAGCCAGCTCGTTATTCATCTCCCCTGTTATTCACACTCAAATCCTGCACATCATGCTCTCTTTTTTGACAGCCACGAACCGGGCAATTGAACCAGAAAACAGCTGCACGTTTCACTCTCTTGCATTGCTTCTTCTTCATTCGGCAGTTGCAGCAGCAACTGACTATAAAACCAGCAAAACTGGTTGTCTTCCTTCCTCTGTTTCAATCCTCTCTGTACTGTTCCTCTTGTCCGGCGACACCAGCAGCAGCTGCAGCCATCACGAAAGCAGAGTATTGCTCTGGTTCTTCACACCCAACTCATACACATCTCGGTAGCAGCACACCAGACGCACTTGCAGTTAGACTTCTCTTAAATCTCCTTCTTCGTCCCTGTTTTTAACGTCTGGAAAACCAGAAAATGAACCTAAAATTTCAGTCATTGCATCTTCTATTCCAGCCGAACGTACAATCCAAAGATCTCTGTTTGTTTTTTTTTTCTTCTTGTCCTCTGTTCTCCTCGTCCAAGATCACCAGCACCAGCAGCTTTTAGCTGCTTTCTTCCCTTCCTCTGTTCCATCAGTCTTCACGTTCTGCATCCCACCAATTCATGGCACCAGCAGCAGAGCATTGCACCTCTCCACGCACCAACTTCCCCCTTTTCTCTGTTTTCAGTAGCAGCAGCAGCAACCAGGCAGCACCGGCAGCTGCACCTTCCCTGCTTCCTTTCCTTCTAGCAGCCGCAGCTGCAAACTTTGCATGCTTTAAGTTATCCGATCTCATTCTTCCTCTGTAAGCTAAAACAACCACCGCCCAACTAACCTTCTTCTCATTTCTACAGATTTCGGTCCTCCTCTCTTTCTTTTTTTTTTTTTTTTTTCATGTCAATGGACATATATAAAACTCATGATAAGTTCCCAATTATATATATGTATATATATATACATCTATCATCTTAATGCCTAAACCTTATTATAAATATAATAAATGTTCTCATGTTCTTATTGTTATTTTTTTTCTTTTCGTTTCCATAAAAGTTATATGTGTTAAATTAAATTATTTATTATCATTATTATTTTTCGATCGAATGATCTATTTCGTTTTTGCATCACTCGCGCCTTCGTGCGAGCGCGAGAAGCTATGAAATAATTTATTTACTCTTATTCGCTCACGACGTAGCACGACCACGAAGTTACGAGTGTTACAATCTATCCCCCTTAAATAAAATTTTGTCCTTGAAATTTGAGTCGAGCCAATACATATTGTCAAGTGGTCTGTCTTTCCCATGATCCACTATTCTTTTGCTGCGCTACTTTGATCTTACCTCGAAAACCCTTCATGTACCACCAGATCATTATTTTGTTTTAGATTCATGAATTTAATTAAGGTCTTTCTCCACCCACCTTAGATTCATCGTCTTGTCATGCTACCAGATGTGATTTCATTTCTTCTCTGTAGTCATTCTCTATGGAGCAGTTAAAATTTCTTCAAGTCTTTCCCATAATTCAGCTCAATTGTACTAATGAACATCGTCTTTCTTAAGATATCCCACCTTCAACTATCCTTGATTATTTTGGAATAATGTATGTCCAATTTTTTGGTATGAAGATTTGGAAACGTGGTCTTCTCCCTGAATTGACGCCTAAGAAGGGCGATCAGTTCACCATCCTTAACGTAATTTAGTATGAGGGCTATACGATTCAAATCCGTATATCGTACGCGACCGATATGACATATCCATAAAAGAATTTGGAGCTTACCCATAATCCGGTGTACGCTCTTACTTAAGATGAACCCGAGTTGTTCAAACATTTTCATTTTTCCTTCTTCATGAAATCTAGCAGTTTGTGTGGTTTTCAAAATCAGGCTCTATCATAGATGATTCAATAGGCACTTGTAACACCCACCGGGAATCCTACCGGGACTCTTACCCACGTCGTAGAGCCCACGTCATGGCGTGTCACTCACAAGGTACTGTCCCCTGCCCCCTGGGGTTTTCTTTCGCCTCTGCGGAAATTCGAACCTAAGACCTAGGGCTCAAGTACTTATTTCTTTCCTCATCCGCTACCATTGGGCTACTAGCTCAATGGTAGCGGATGAGGAAAGAAATAAG
>JAJIYU010015032.1:0-12909 GCA_030144865.1 Tinospora cordifolia
GCTGAATTTGGTGGAAAAAAAGAATAGTGGATCTCAACTTCAACAGCATCAACAAGTGGACTCTATTGCTGAAGCTAATAAGTCATTGTATCATGGAGAAGCCTCGATTGAATAGATGAACGCATTGAATAGATTCAACGGGTATCAAGCACCAATATGGGGGTATAATGTCCCCAAGTATTATCATCCGGGTGTGAAGAACCATGAGAAATTTTCATATGCAAATAACAAAAATGCTCAGATGCCTCCAGGTTTTGCCAACCTATAGCCTTTGCAAGATAAGAAGTCGTCCTTGGAGGAAAAACTAGATGAGATGATGAATATGCATACAAGATTCTTCAAAGAGCTGACTGGCCGGGTTGATAAGAATGACACTAGAGTTTCTAGAATTGAACTTCAAATTGGGAATTTAAATGCCACAGTCAAGAATTTAGAAACTCAAGTAGGGCAGTTGGCACAGATAGTATCAAACAAGCAACAAAATTCATTTCCCAGCGACACTCAAGTGAACCCTAAAGAGAGCTGCAATGCAATATTCATAGGAAGTGTATGTGAAGGGGAGAGACAGCAAACCACCTCTAAGCATCATATGATGGTTGATAAGCCTGTCATTTCTAAAGGGCCAACTCTTATTGCGTCTACTAATTTAGCACCTATCATTGATGAGAAAACGGAGCTCAGAAGACCTAACATTAATATTCAAGGCAGCAAACATTGTGCACCACCCTCGTTACCCTGTTCATATAGTTCTTCTAAGAAGCAGTCAAGTCACGAGACGAAGCAGTTGATGGAGGAGTGCAGTGCAATCATTCAAAGACAGCTGCGTGAGAAGTTGAAAGATCCGGGACGTTTCACCATTCCTTGTAGCATAGGCACTCAGATCTTTGATAAAGCTCTTTGTGATTTGGGAGCTGGTATAAATCTCATGCCATTCTCAGTTTACTGCCAGTTGGGGCTACCGAAAATCAAGCCATCCAATACTATCCTTCAACTTGCAGACAGTTCTGTAATTTATCCATGAGGTATTATTGAGGATATTTTAGTAAAGGTGGATAAGTTTATCTTCCCTAAAGATTTTGTACTTCTCGACATGGAAGAAAACAGGAATACACCATTGATTCTCGGGCGACCATTCTTAGCTACTAGTCAAGCCCTTATAGATGTTGCCATGGGAGAACTCACATTGAGAACGAATGACAAATAGCTTGTTTTCAACATCTACAGCTCATCAGAATCCCTGACTAGAGAGCCGGAAGGAAAGAAAGACGCGGCTAAGAAAGTTGGTAATCAGAGAAAGATTGTAAAGCCTAGATCTGCACACATTCAAGCTGAGCCAAATATGAAAGAGCTACGATGTTGTTCAAGTTAAGAATAGCTTCAAGAAACAGCTATAGGATCACAACCTAAACAGTGGTCAAAAGCAAATGGTGGAGACGGTTCACCTTAACAATTGAAGCAGTGTATCCTCGTCGAGCTAACGACGTTAAACTTAGCGCTGAATGGGAGGCAACCCACTTTAGGAATTGGTTTGATTACATTTTTAAGTCAGTTTGTTAATTTTTTTATAGAGAAATTGTGTAATTGCACTTACAATTGCTTAAAAGAGTCCACAAACACTGTAGACCGCAGTCCATGATATGATCACCCCGGTTATTAGTCCAATACACAATACACTGCACTGGTGACCGCGGTCCACAGAACATAACATTGGTGCAGTATCCTGAAGACCGTGGTCATTAGAAAGGTTTTTTCAGTTACCTCGGTCCACAGAATGTGTGTTTTATCAAGATACTGATGACCACAGTCCTCACTCACAGTGAAAAACTGTGGACCGCGGTTACCAGTTCAAAAGGGGCCACAACCAACGATGATTGTGCACATGGACCGCGGTCCATGCATTGTATAAAGTAAGGATTGTGGTAATCTTGCTCATTTGTGCGTTGGAAATTCTGAAATTTTGTGTGACGTCTGAAATTCTTCTTCAAGTTTTCGAAGTTTTCAACATCCTATAATCAAAATGTAAGTGTTTTACTTCGATTTCTTACTAGTTCTTGCATTTATTTAAGTGTTTAAATGGTAAAGAGTGGTTTAGATAGTTCATAATGATTTGGAAATGATTTAGATGGTTGAAATGGTTTAGTATTGCCTTCATAGTGATTTTAGATCAAAGATTCATTTATTTCTCCTCTAGATTCTAAGAATGCCATTTATTTGATTCATATGTGCACTAAAGGATGTTCGCACCCATTTTCATGTGTTATTAATGTTTGATATGTGTTGTTTCATGAAATGTGGTGCCTTTTCGTCAAATTCTTAATTGTATTCATCATCCAAACCAGTACAAGGTTCAATGTTGCATGATTTTTTAATAAGATTGATACAATAGCACTGAGACCATGTATTAGAGCTATATATTGAGAATTTTGTATGGTTGAGATGCTATTATATATAGGAATCTCGTTGTTTTCCTTGGTGTAAATCTCTGTGCTTGTAGGCCTCCAAGAATGAAACTACCCACATCAAAAGGCAAACAACAAGCACCTCCTCCGCCTCCGTCAGACAGGAATAGATTTAGAACTGCTAATGAGAAGCAAAGACTGACTATTATCAGATCAAACAGACATTTGATTCCAGAGAGAGGTATCATGCTAATGACGGAGGAGTGTGAATTGGGCATAGATACTGTGATAGCGGCCCGCAACTGGAATAGGTTGATCCAAGCACCAGGAAACACGGTGGTGTCTATGGTTCAAGAATTTTATGCCAATGCCCCAGACAGAGAGGGCACTTCTGTTTGGGTACGGGGGAAGTGGGTGTCGTTCAATGCGGGAGTTATTAACGAAGTATATGGCCTGTCGAATGACACACCGGACGAGTATTATAATCTATTGCCGAGATTCGATCCGGATGAAATATTGAGGACTCTATGTGTAGAGGGGGCTTCGTGGATTTGCTACAATAACAGGCTTATGAACTTGATGAAGACTACTTTCACCACAAAGGCTAAGGTTTGGTTATATTTAGTTTGTGCTAATCTTCTTCCTTCTTTAGCCATTAACCGAGTCACTGTTGAAAGAGCTATCCTAGTTTACTGTATCATGAAGGGGCTCCCAATCAATACTGGGACTATTATTTCCAGTTCTATCAGATCAGCCATAGATAGAACAAATGTCAGTCTGCCACATCCCACCTTGACCACTGAGCTATGCAAATGGGCGGGCGTTGTTTGGGACAAGACCGAGCCATTGTTGAAGATGAAGGACCACATAGTGGTGAAGATGCTCACATCCTCAGCTTCTAAGAGGCGTAGATCCTCTATTGAGTCCCCTCCACCAGCTACCAGGCCTGTCTCTGCCCCTTCACTTCCAGCAGATGCTCCTCAGTCTTCCTTAGCTGCAGTTGCATGTCTGTCGACTATGGACCACACCATGATGCACTGGATGGCATACATGACAGAGTGTATGCACCGTAAGGACCTGGATATGGCAGTAGTCTTCCCTCCTCCCCCTTGTGCTACGCCTTACATGGAGATGGCATGTCGCATACCTCCATCTCAGCCACCCCCACCAGAGGTCCCTGCCGACGATGATGATGATGATGGTGGAGATAATTTTCATGATTTTATCACAGAGGATGAAGTGTTTGGTGCAACTCCTTGAGCACCATAGTTTGATGTTTATTTTGTTTTTCTTGCTTCTGTTTTGATGTCTTGAACTATTACATATTCTTGAGTTTTCTATTTTTTTTTTCTGTTTTCTTCTGAATATACATAATTTTACACTGTGCTTCTAGTGATCAATGCTAATCCTTATTTTGCCTAAAGTTCCAGACTAATTCTTTCTTTTTTTTGTTTTCTTTGAATGCATGTGTGATATGTTCCCACGCCCATGTTTACATCTCTATGTGCACTTGAGGACAAGGCACAATATAAGTTTGCGGGTGTGCAAGCATTCTTCGCATTCTTCTTCAGAGTCAAAGTTAGGTTTAAGGTTTAAGTTATTATTTTTGACATATTTTGGTATTTTTACTTATTTTGATTGCATTTTTGGCATACATGCATAACTAGATATAGTATCTCATGACATGTAGAAATCAGAATTATTAATTTAGAGGCAATTCATGAGCATATTAGTTAGCACATGAGCATATAGGTGTCAATTAGGCTAGAATCATGCCATATTTCTAAAAAAAATTTCACTGAGTAACCAATGAATGAAAATTCCTCTAGTGTGATGAGACAAAGAATTAGGGTACTTTCAAACAGTCTG
The DNA here is from genome assembly GCA_030144865.1 of Tinospora cordifolia. Lineage (NCBI taxonomy): Eukaryota > Viridiplantae > Streptophyta > Magnoliopsida > Ranunculales > Menispermaceae > Tinospora > Tinospora cordifolia. The sequence goes on from JAJIYU010015032.1 coordinate 4,269, forward strand.
TGTGCTTGGTTTGTCTGAAGTTTGACCTTGACAGATCTTTGTAGTCTTAGGTAGATCGAGACTCTAAAAATTGAGAAAGTGAGGAGTAGAAACCAAACCACAAGCAGAAAAACTTCCCACAAATTTTCAAAATAATCGAATCTGTCTTGATTACTACTTAGGAATGACTGTAGGAGGGAAATGAAGTAGGCCATCATTGTTTGAGTCATAGCCTAAAAGGCCGATCCTAGCATTTACAATCCTTTGTAGCCAATTTTGAGCCTTGCAGCCTGTTTTCTTGATTATGAACCTAAACATTGTAGAAACACTCTATCCTTTTATGAATATCTTAGTTGGACCTAATTGTGTGCACTCATGGTTGTAATGTTACCTATGCTGATGATACAAGAGAAGAAGGGGATGTGAACATTGAAATATGTATATGTCAATTTTATGTTTTCCTTAAAAAAAAGATATATTTATTTTCTTAGCATTTCAGTATTCTCAATGCTAACTGAACTTTTGACTTTTGTAAAAGTGTACATTTGAGTTTAATGAGAAGTGCATATACTAAAAGAAGTTTGGAGGAGCTATGAAGACAAGATTTTGAGCATGAAGAAAGTAAAATACAAGGATGAAATAGAAATGCTCAAACTATATCAAGAGAATTAAACAAATCAGGTTAGTATTATTGTTATGAGTGTACACCTGAGTAAGATTTAAATTCCTATTACACTTGTACCTTGAGCTAGGCCACGTTACAACCTAAGAGAAAGACCACTGATCTTGATTATAGTTTGACTTGAGTAGAAGATGGATAGATAAGAAAATTTGAGAGGGTCTGTGTACTTAGGTATTAGGAAATGATTTTTGTGAATGGAATGGTACCCGCAAATCACTTGCAAAGTCAAAGAAGATTGAGATACTGACGGATGAGAGGGTGAAGTTAAGGAAGAACAGATGATGACCTGAAATCTTGACAAAATGAATGTCCTTAAGGGAGTGTTAATGAGTCATAAACTATAGGAATGGACAACTGAAGTTACAATGATGAGTGAAAAAGAATTTGAACTCTACATGGCATGACATGTTAGTTTTAGAATAGAGTCATTGTTCGAGGACGAACAATAGTCTAAGTTTGGGGTTATTTGTTAGTGCATAATAAACCATTACTAGACTAGGTAAAATGATGTATTTTGTAGGAAATAAGAGAAAATATAACTATAGAATTGCATAATTAGCAATAATTGCATATAGTTAGGAAATGCATTATTTAACAACTCTTAAGCCTTGTTTTGATGATTTTATAATGTTTCTATGAGAAAAATAATGTCTGGGAAAGGTGTTTACATGTATTCCAGGATATAGGTTCATATATTCAAGAAATGCATTAGAAGAAGGTGTAAACGAGATGAAAATCAAGAACAAAGACCAAAAGACCATGGTACAACAAACCGAAGATTGCAGTCAAGAATGAAAAATGAACTGGTGTACATCACACTGGTGACCGCGGTCCATACATTGAAGACCGTGGTCACCAGAACATGATTGGTAGAGAAATTACATAGACCGCGATGGACAGAATGCAGAAAAACCTGGGTTTTTGACATCACACACATGGACCGCGGTCACTGACCAAGGTCACTCGATTTCAATGCGAGATTTTCATATTTTTTAGGTTTTTTAGTCCGGGACTATAAATAGAAGATGGTAATTAGAGTCCAAGAGAGAAGAGGACTGAAAAAGAAATTCTGTGATGACTCCTAGGGCATGAAAGTTTGGATTTTTACTGATAATTGAAGATTGTAATGAAATTTGAGTATGTTTTGCTTATTTGAATCCAATTTTATGTTTTCCTTTACTTCTATGTCGAGCTAATCAGTTCTAATGTCTGGGATGTGATTGTTCAAAGCATGGTTTGTGATATCTAGTTGTAGTTGTTGGTTTATAGATTCTATTCTTTATTGTGTAGATTTAAAGCTTTATATCTACTGGCCATAGATGTATTGAACCTAGTATTTCAGTCTATCTTGGGAGAGAAGTCTAAAATATGGACATCACACTCTGGACCTAGACCAGTTGATTGATCGAGAGATTGTTGACCAATCTAGGGAGTTGCACAAGGATTATTTATTTAAACACATAGGTTGTCTAGCGAATGCCTCGGGAGAGGGTTTGACGAAACAGATCTAGTGAGTGTTGAAACACCTTGGGAAAGGGTTTCAATCATGGATGCTATAACTCATAGATTAGCTAAGACCAACAATACAATAAAAACTTACAAACTATATGGAGACTTTTATTATCCTAGACATGTTTCTTTACTGAATTCTATAATTTATCATAGTCTTATTTACAGTAGTTTCTAATTTCTAATTGAATTAATCACTTTCAATCTTGTCTTGATAAAATTGAGATCTTTAGCAACTTTGGTGTTAAAAATCAATCACTACCAGTGTTCCCTGAGGACGATACCCGGACTTTCCAGATATTACTGCTGCGATCCCGTACACTTGCGGGATAGCTAACACCACTACAATGGCCTTCCCCAAATAGTAATGTAGTTGGAAATCATAATCCTTAAGAAACTCCATCCATCTTCATTGCCTAAGGTTCAACTCTTTTCTGGGTGGAGATGTACTTCAAACTTCTTGTCGTAAAGATAGTGTCTCCAAATCTTTAGCAAACACAATGGTAGCTAATTCTAAGTCATGGGTCGAGTAGTTTTATTCATGGATCTTCAACTGTCTCGAGGCATGTGCAACGACCTTTCCATCTTGCATCAAGACCGCTCCCAATCCATTCTGTGAAGCATCCATATAGAAAACATAAGTAACACCATGGGTAGGAGTGACTAAGATGAGGGTCGTAATCAATCTCCTCTTCAACTCTTGGAATGATCGTTTACACTTTTCATCCCAATTGAACATGACTCCTTTCCTGGTTACTTTGGTCATGAGTTTTGCCAATTTGGAGAAATCTTGGATGAACCTTTGATAGTACCTAGCTAGGCTTAAGAAACTCTTGATTTCTATAACTATGTTTGGTTGTTTCCAGTCCAGATCTATAGAGATGTCTTCTACTTATACTACATGGCCAAGGAACTTGATGGTTTTCATCCTGAATTCACACTTGCTAAACTTAGCATATAACCGATTTCTTCTAAGGATCTCCAACAAAACTCTCAAGTGCTCTGAGTGTTCAGCTTCTGACTTAGAATAGATCAAGATGTAATTGCACTAGTTGGTCAAGGTATTGTCTAAACACTTAGTTCATCAAATCCATAAAATTAGTTAAACCAAACAGCATCACAATTAACTCAAAGTGTCCATATTGTGTCTTGAAGGTCGTCTTGTGTATGTCAGACTCTTAGATTCTCAATTGGTGATATCCTTACTTAAGATCAATTTTTAAAAAATGAGTGGCTCGTCTCAATTAATCAAATAGGTCATCTATCCTTGGTAAGGGATACTTGTTCTTCACAGTTGCTTGGTTTAGTTTGGGATAGTCAATGCAAAGTCTCATGAACCTATCTTTCTTCTTCACAAACAACACCGTATCTCCCCATGGTGATTCACTTAGCTTGATGAATCCATTCCCTTGGAACTTGTCTAGCTAAGCCTTTAACTCAATTAGCTCTAGTAGTGCTATTCGATAGGGAAGAATAGCAATGGGGTTGGTTCCAGGGTGAAGTTCAATCATGAACTCTACTTCTGTAGCAAGTGGTAATTCGAGTAAATCATCTATAACACGTCTTCATATTCTCAAACTATCTCTAAGTTTTGGCTTCCCTTTTGCTTTACTGGGTCCTACTCTAAGAGTTTCTTGAGTTCATATTTCTACCTTAAGTAGTTCAACATGGCTATCATCAGGCTTCTAAATAATCTATGCATGTCGCCATTAATTTTATAGGTTTCTCTCGAAGGTAATGTTATCGTTACGGGCCTCTTGGGACAATCTATTTGTTTTTGACACTAGTTCAACCAATCCATTGCCAATACTACATCATATCCATAAAATGGAAGTACACAAAGATTAGTTCAAATCAGCTTATCTCCAAACCTAAGGTTACAACTAAACATTCTTTTTGAGGTAATGATTGTTCCTAAACCATATGCTTATTATTCTTAAAAACCATATGTCAACTGCCATATGATCTAACTTTCAATTAAAGGTACTTAGATGTAGCTTTTGGAACTCAATCAATAAGTTCCTCTATTCTTTATTCTCAACAACAATTCGATTTGGCACTACTAGCCATTCAGTAATGGGCCTTGATGAGCCTAAAATCTGGGCTGGCGCTGGGGTTGTACTGGAAGTAGATTCTATGCCTAAGGCAGAGCCCTTGTGACTTGCTCTACCACCTATCGGGTGATCTCTACCAACATCTTTGAGGATACAATTTTCTAACATGAGTTGTCATTGCCATAGGTGCCCTCTGATCCCTTTACCAGACTCATCAATGTTTTCAACTCTTATCATGTTTTCTCAGGTTCTTGCCATTATCCTGAAGTCAAAAGCCATTTTAGTATCTAATAAGGTACCATAATGGAGAAATTCCAATATTGTGATCTTATTTCCAATCAATTTGGGTGTACCAACCCATCTTTCCTTGTCCTCAAGAGATAAAATGCTTTTCTGGACTTGAGATAATAGTTGTCCCCTCCTTATTCATTTCTCGTGTTTGTTTCCTCAAGTTTTTGTTTCGTTCATGTTACCATGACTCTAAATTCATATTTCCAAGTTTTTGATTTGTTTAGTGACCTATTAGTTTATTCTTCTAAGTTCTCTATGAGGGTTTCAAGGCACTCTAATGTTGTCGAGTACAGGATTTTGTCTCAAAATTAAATACATGTGATATACATATAAAATTCAAAGATAGCATGCATTTAAACAATCAAGCAATCATACAATCAAACAAGCTCATACTAGCATAGCAAAATTTCAAGTTTCCATCTGGCTCTCTGAGTTTGAGTGTCTCTATAACACCCTGAAATTTTATGAACATGTACACGTCTCAAGTAAAATAAAAAATATAAAAATAAAATTTTATGTTTGTAGAAAAATGAGAATCCGAAATAAAATAAACAAGTACTGTTTAATGAAAAAATAAGAAATTAAAAAAATAATATTAATAGTATTTACAATAGGAATAGAAAATAAATTTTTAGGATTTAAGATGTTTATGTTAAATATACACGATTCACAAAAAATAAATAAATAATAATAATAAGATTAGTTGATTGAAAAAAAATATACAAAATATAATACATGATATAGGTGCGAGAGCGAAGACACAAGTGGTGCATGCATATGCATTGCTTTGCGAAAAATAAATAGAAGTTTGTTTTTCGAGCTTTAGATTAAGATTGGGAAAAAAATGGATTGATTGAAAACCATATATATATATATATATATATATATTTGATTGAAAAAATATAATATCTAAAATTTTCATTTTTGACTCAAAAAAATTGGAAATTTTTGGAAAAATCAGTGCTCAACCGATTGAAGAAAAATCATCAAAATAGAAAATTCTACAAATTAGAAGCTCCATGAACAAGAAGAAGATGATGGAAGAAAAAAAAATGATTTTTTTTTGTTTTGAAGGACGATCAAAGAAGAATCTAGAATGAAGAAGAAAAGCTGGATTTTAAGATTTTAGGCTTTTATTACTGCAAGCCGTGATTTGAAGGTTTGTGGTTGGATGATGTGATCAAACAGTGGAAAGAAGAACCAAATTCGAATCTAGCTGTTAGTGTAAATCACGAACAAAAATGAAAATGGAATTGCAACTTTTGATTTGGGTGTTGGGTGAACAGCAAGAAGGAGAATAAGATGACAGAACAAAGAAGAGAAACAAAATCTTGAAAAAAATTGCTGCAGTTGGTCTGTGAAGAGAAGAACACGAAGATGCCTAATTGGTGCATTCTAGGGCTGGACGAAGAAGAAGCTAAGAATGAAGTAGAGCTTTGCGATTTGGGCATGGAGAAGTAGTTGTTGCTGTGATTTGGACAAACCAAGATCGAAGAAGTGAGGATGTTGAGTGTGGCTGGTGCAATTTTGGTGAGTGAAGCACAAAAACCAGTTGTGTTTGGTTGCTACTATGCATGGGAAAGGAGATCGACAAAGAAAAATATAAAATAGAAGTTGTTTTGTGCGTTGTAAAAAAATCCAGCTGTCAGTGTGTTTTGGACAACGATGATGAAGTTGGTTGAAATTGTGAAGAATATGTGTCATTGTTTGGGCGTTGTTGCATGAAATAGAAGATAGAAATGTTGCTGCATTTGTTCACACGACGATGACGACGATTAACAATGCCTAGCTTCAGAATTGGATTTGAAACGTATAATGTGTATTTCTTTAAATTTCAAAATTTTAGATAGTTGAAAGTAATTATTTAGTTTATTTTAGATGCGTAAAATAAATATTAGAAAATTTGAACCTTCAGTGGTTAAAAATATGAACTTCAAGCCTTATTCAATCTTTTTATGTTAGAATTATTATTTTTTTATCTATGTGGATTTTGAATGGAGACTCAAATTTTAGAAAGGTATTAAAAATAACATTTTATTTTATTTATTTATTTTGTTATATTGAACTGAATTAGTTCAAAATTAATTATTAAAATTATCTAACTTATTCTGAATGTCTAGAAAAATTTGAAAGAGAGATCAATATCTTTAGAAACCCAAATCAAAAGATGACATGGATACAATCCTAATTTAATTAGGAATAATTTTTATATAATTGATGAGAAATAATATTAGAGGTTTAAAAGCTAATTATTTTAGTTAGTTAAAAACATGAAAAATAAACCTCTGAAAGCTTTAAATCTATTAGAGGAAAAGAACGCAATTTTAAACAGTGAAACTAAACTTATAATATTTAGAAGTCTTATATTATTCATAATTAAGTTATTTACGATATGAATAGATTATTTAAATTTGTAGAGATTTTCAAGTGATAAAATAATATTTTGGAGTTAGTTTAACTCATACATATAAAAACCTTATTTTATTTAGAATGAGATTAAATGTACATGAGTGAATTATTTTTGGAGCCCAAATTTAAATTTTAGTGTTTTAAATTATTAGTTCTAATCTAAATAAATTTATAGAAGTGAATAAATTATAGAAGCTTGAAAATTAATTATGAGAGTTTTATTTTTAGATTAAAAGTTTAAATTAGTAAATGTGCTATTTTTATAAAAAAATATAAGCTTAGAGATATTTTTAAGCTAAATTTGGATAAACACTGAAAATCTAAAAATAAATTGAAATAATTCTTATTTTTAGATTTAGAAACCTTATTTTGACTTGAAAAAATGAGTTAAAATTCATATTTAAACTTTATAATTATTTTAGAAATTATTTAAGCTTAAGAGTATTTTTGGATAAAATTAAATGAGCTAGGAACTTAGAAAGTTTTGTTAATTGTTGAATTTCATATTTTTGCAATTTTAAAGTATTGAATAGCTCGAGGGAAAGCAAGGTAGCCCTAAAGGTCTGTAAAATCAGGTGGCCATGATTTCCTTGCTCTTTCATATTATATGGATTTAAAATTCAAAACATTTGTTTGAATTATTTTAGGTTATTAGAAGGTTTATTATGAAATTGATTGAATTGCTTGGAGTGCTTGGGTGATGTTATGATGAGTAATCATTTATTCATTTCATGCATAAATAGAAAAAAACTTCATTTAGGAAACATTCTATATTTATTTGATTGTCACTTTCATTGCATGCAGTTTAATAAATTTTATGTTATATGTGTGACGTTGTTGGTACAATTGGATTTGTTTGAAAAACTAAAAATAAGACGAATGATTATTAAGAATCCACGTACTGGTGGGATCGACGAGCTTGACGTGGATTGAGGTGAAATTTCCTATGTGTCACCGCTTGAGATCGACGAGCTACAAGGCGAATCATAGGTATTCCCAACCTTGAGCTGCCTACAACAGCTAGAAGTTTTTGGGAGACGGTACGAGCTGCAGTAAGTATTCTCTCTTAGACTGTGATACCATGATATGGGGACATGACTGATTTTAGATGGTACTCGAAACCTTCTATGATTAGACGACATCACAGGAAATACCGAGAGTCATCTCAACACTCTTTCGATCTTAAATTACAACCAAAATAAATGAATGTTTGAAACGTGTAACACCCCACCTCCCAAGTCCTATCTTCCACGTCATCTGACGGTTCAACTCTCTTTGATCAAAAATCTTAGGATGCCCGGAAGACGGGCCCATGCTACATTTTCTTCTTCTTGGACCCAAATCCATTAGGGTTCCTATGTACATTAGTCTATGTACAAAATGACATCATGGTAAATAAGATTCTTCATTTATTCATTCAAAAATTTGGAGTACAATAATCCATTATAACGAAAAATAAATTTAAAGCTGAAATACATGATTTAGCTTGGGCCGATGCACCCTACATTGAAATAAATAAAAACTTCCAATAGATAAATCTCCTCGTAAGCTAATTAATTCCCTGAGATGTGAAAAATAGGGGTTGAGCTAAAAAGCCCAGTGAATCATTCCATCTATTTAATCCATTATTTCAACCAAACAATGTAAGCATATCAAACACTTTCAGAGATTAATTTGATTCAACCAATATATTAATTCAGTCGTAATTTAGACCGAA
>JAJIYU010015033.1:0-12915 GCA_030144865.1 Tinospora cordifolia
AGACATGAGATATTGAAAAATGGAATGTCAAGTGTGTGTCACTTGTAAAGTAGCACGGACCCAACCCACATATTGGTTAAGTCCACTGTCAAAAAGAACGGTGGTTAGGTCTAACACTCAAATCAAAGAAACATGGGGGTTGGGGTGTTACAACCAGAACCTCAAAAAGACTTATTGGTGAAGAGGAATGAAGAGGGACGTGGCTAAGCATGTTGCCTAGTGCTTAACCTGTCAACAAGTGAAAGCAGAACATCAGAAACCCTCTAAAATGTTACAATTACTCCCTATCCTTGAATGGAAGTAGGATAACATGGCCATGGATTTTGTTAGTGGTTTGCCCAGGAGACAAAAGGAGAAGATACTATTTGGGTGCTTGTGGATCATCTCACTAAAATGGTTCACTTCTTGCTGATTAGATCCACAGACCAAGTCAGTAAGTTGAGAGAAAATTATGTGAAAGAAATCATTAGATTTCATGGTGTGCCCAAAAATATTGTGTCTTACAGAGACTCTCGCTTCACTTCACAGTTTATGTGGAGTCTATAGAAGGAGATGGGTACTAAGCTCTTCATGAGTATAACATTTCACCCTCAAACGGATGGTCAGTTTGAGAGAGTTATCCAGATCTTAGAGGATATATTGAGGTCTTGTGTTTTAGACTTCAAGGGGAATTGAAGCAAGTAATTATACTTGGTCGAGTTTGCCTATAACAATAGTTATTGAGTGAGTATTAAGATGGTTCCATTTGAAGCTCTTTATGGAAGACCCTACAAATCACCTATCTGTTGGGTTGAACTCAAGAACCATGTATTAACTGGACCAGATTTGGTGGAAGAAATGAATAAGCAAATCAAGTTAATACAAAAGAAACTGACTACAGCATAGAGTTGTCAAAAGAGCTATGCTGGCAAGAGGAAAAGACCACTAGAGTTTCAAGTTGGGGACAAGGTATTTTTGAGAATTAGTCCTCAAAAGGGCATCAAGAAGTTCAAATTCAAAGGGAAGTTATCTCTGAGGTTTATCCAACCGTTTGAAATACTTAAAAGAATTGGGGAATGTGCTTATGAGTTTGACCTACCAAACCGAATGACTTCAGCTCATGATATATTCCATGTATCCATGTTGAGAAAGTACGAACCTGACCCATCTCACATCATCTACTCGGAGGAAGTGAATATTCAATATGATGCTACTTATGAGGAAACAACAGTTAGAATCCTCGACCATGAAGTAACAAAGTCTATGAACAAGGGATATCCCGTTAGTGAAGGTACTGTGGAAACATTACGAGGTGGAAGAAGCTACCCAAGAACTCAAAAACAATATGAAGACCAAATATTCACACATATTCACTAGAAATCCTTAGTTATGGACAAATTTCCATGAAGAAATTTTTCTAAGGAAAGTAGGCTATGATACACTAAATTCTCTGTACTCAATTAAATGAAATTTATCATTTATTTAGTAAAATTTGGGTGCAAAATGAAAATGGGTTCATTTCAGGGCTAAATTTGGCAATTCCAAAACTCTCATTTAGTGACCTGTACAGACCCAAAATAATTTAAAATGAAGTAAGGTGACATGAACCAACTAATTGGACAAAATATCCAAAAATTAGAACAATTGGTCAAGGTTAGGATTTTCATTTGCCAAACAACCTTCAGGGGTTCCAAATTAGGAAAGAATTGGCATTTAAGGTACTTCGGGGGGTCAAAATGACCCAAAATGAAATGAAATGACATGAACTAACAAAATGAAGAACATATCCAAAAATTAGAACAATCAGCCAAGATTTAGATTTTCATTTGCCTCATGACCTTAGTAGGTCTTAAATAAGGAAAGTTTTTGAGGAAAAATTACCTTGGGCCAACCATACCTTAAAATGTGCATTAGGTTGATATGATTCCAAAACTATAGGTTATAAATCATAATTACTTGTAAATAAAGAGATATTAATTTCTATTTAATTTTTGTAAATCCATGAAGTCATGGCCACCCTAAACATATGTACTCACATGGGTAGAACACCGTGATCATGTATACCCTCACCCTACCCTAAGCTCCATGGGACGTTTTGTTTATTTGAGTTAATGTAGAATGATCCCATGTGCCATGAAAAAGATCAGGTATGCCATCCTTATGAGATGTCCTACTTAGTATTAAGAAATCATGAATGAATGATTCCATGTGCACCATGATGTGATCATATACACCATGCTCTACACACCAAAAACATCCCAAATAATCCAAATTAGAAATTTCTAATTTAAGAATAGAAGTTACTAAAAAATGTTTCTAAACGTCCAAGGAACAACATTAGAAGTTTCTAATCAAAGAATAGATGTTGCTGAAAAATGTTTCTAAACACCTTAGGAACAAGACTAGAAGATTCTAATTCAAAATAGAAGATTGCCAAATCTTGTTCATTTGGTGTGCATAAGAAAAGGAATCTATTACCAAAACATATTGGAAAGTTGCCTTGCTCACAATATCACACCTAGATTAACTTCCAATCAAAGAATACTAAGTATTCTAAATCCTTTTTGTGTTCATACATAAATAGAAAATCAAATAAAGCTTATATATTGTGTTCACACTAAGAATTGGAAACCAAATCAACCCACATTCTAAATCGTGTGCACACTGAATCTATGTAGTCCAAAACATGCCCATAGAGGAATTGAAAGGTTTCCTAGTGTGAGCATGCCTAAACCGTCCTCTAGTATCCATAAACACTTATAAATACCCCCTCTTGCTCACATTCATCTCATCCCAAAGCAAAAAGTTGATTCTTCCCTCTTTGCTTGTTCTTGCCCTTTTCTTGGCACCCCTTCTCAATCTCTTTTCTTTCTTATGTGAGAAGTTCTTATTTCAGTATTTTAGAGAGTTTTTGAAGTATTTTTGTTTCTGTTAGAAGTTCTTGAAGTTTTTAAAGTGGTAGATAAGGGGAACCTCTGCTGAATTCTACAAAGAAACTCTGGTTAAGGTGGAAGGAATTTCTTGAACTTCTACTTTGCTTTTTCAAATTTCTAGCATGCTCATGCTTGTTTAAATTCTAGTTTTCAGCATGTTTTATTTTAGTTTCAGAATGCTTAATCATATTTTAATTTTAGTTCAGCATATTTTTATATTTTGCTCACTCAGAGCATGTCATGCTTAGAATCTATGTTTAAGATTTAATTCAATGTTTCAAGCATGCTATGTAATGTTTTCATGCCTTCTTGGTTGTTTAAATATTTACATTTTAAATTTCTTTTATGATTATGTGATTCTTAAATATAAGAAATTGAAGATAAGAACCATGTACTGTCATAGTGACCTGTATGGGTGCTATGGGTGTTCTTAATGCATGCTTGGAGTGTATGGTTGCAGGTATGTGGCATCCAATGAAAAGTAACAAAGAAATGTCTTTCCACCTTAAAAGGTGGTATCTAAATTAAGAACATCAAGGGAGTAAAATTTCTTTTAGTTTTAACATCAACTACAACCAAAACATTGTTTGAATCACTTAATGCATGAAAATTTTTTAATTTCGATGTGTTATTGATTTGAAATAGTAACTTAGTTATTTACTGAATGATTCACTGGGCTATATGCTCACTCCTTCCTTTTATTTTTCAGGCATTTGAAATGCATGATCAAGGTTGCTAAGGAATTAGAAAGTCTATTTTAGAAAGTTTTTATGTAAGGGCATATTGCCCAAATTTTGAATAAAGACTTTTGTTGAATTTTTGTTCTAAATTTTAGAGTTATGTACTCTTTCTTTTGATTATATGAATTCAACAATGTATTTTTTATTTAATAAATAAAGAGTTTGAAGTTTCTTATTATTCACTTGTATTATCTTGTTCAATTTTAAACTCAATAGAGTTGTATTTATGAGTATTTCAATAAGTGTTAGAGTAAAGAAATTAAGATGCAAGTTGTGTAAAGAAATTAAGATGCAAGTTGTGTACTTGTAACTATAACATAGGACCCAACCTGCCTTGTGGTTAAGCTCAAACCTGTCTCTTGGGGGTTGGGGTGTTACATTTTTTGCTAAAGTTCAAATTATTAGGGTGCCATGAACATGGAGAAGCATGAGATTAGAGAAACGTACACGAAAGGCCAAGTTCGTGCTTGCTACTATGGTATGGTTCCATGTTACTATGGTACTGCTTACTCTTTGTTTCGTTTTTGGTCCTTTTGCATGTTGGTTACTTCTGTAATGATGTAGAATGTCATGGTAATGCATATTTTCTTCTTCATCATTCTTTTATCGTCGTTCTGGTTACCGTGGTAAAGTGAAAGTCAATTCCCTCTTCTTGTCTCTCATGTATCGATTTTGGTTACCGTGGTAATGCGAATTGTCTTCCTCTTCTTGGATCCGCACTTGTTCATTATGCTTATCACAATACCCCTCTTTACTCTCACGGTACATAAATGCAAATTAATATTTTAACCCTTCTAAAATGCTAATTTGCACATGATATACTATATTGGAGTAAGAGTTATTAGAACATGGTTTAAAAATGTTAGCATATCTAAATTTCTTAGAGTAATGGTCTTGATATTTTTTTTAAGGTTGACGATCCAAGATGATTGAGACAACAATATGAGGGCACGAGGAAATCAATAGACAACCGTAAATGACCATTGTATTCTTTAGAATTATTTTGGTTTAAATATAGAATGTGATGTTTGTTTCTATTAATGGAATACATAAGAGCATGCTAGTATGCGATTATAAATATTCATGTATTTGATGCATATATGACGCATGGTTGATGATATGTTGCATGACTCTAAGTATGAGGAATAATGTTTCAAAAATATGTTGTATAAATTGTATGTTGAATCACATAATCTATGAGACTTAGGTGTGATGATTACATGTTTTCCCTATATTTTCATATAATCACGTTCTTGAATTATGTTTCATTGAGCCTGCTAGCAATTTGATGTTGTGTAACACTTTAAGATCACCTTAACTGAAAATCAAGCCACATACCAACACAGTAGTTTATTCGAGATCACAATGGGTGTTCTCTAGATACGGAATGATGGGTGTGTCCCTAGTTCCCGAAGATTGAAAGATGGTGTGTCCCTAGTTCCTGGATGTTGGGTGATGGGTGTGTCCCTATATCGCTTGGTAATTGGCCTAAGATTTGCTACTTATTTTTCAATGTGGAAGTGTGGAGAGATAATCAAGTTTAGTCCCTTCGGTCTAATGTTAATTGATAAATAATTGAGCTGTTCAAATTGCCTAATGTATTCATAAGCGTTTCCATGTTATATACTTTTAATCTAGATAATGTTATTAATGTCTTGTATATGATCCACTAGGCTCTTAAGCTCACTCCACTTATTTTTAGGTGATTGTTGAAGATGCTTGTGCTAACAGATAATCATCATAGGAATGAGGACTTAAAATTATGTTTTAATTTGGGCTTATGACCCATTCAACTAACTTATGTATTTACTCTATTGTCACTTAGATGTCGGCCATACAGGTCAAATTTTGGTTATTGCTTACTTGAAGGATGACTTAAGACCATTTTATCATGTGAAGGTTCTCTCATTTAATTCAAGTGAATTAATCATTGAATTTATTTTTCATGTACATTTATGAGATGTGATTTGGCGTGTCCAGATAGTTAGTTACTTGTATTTGTGATAGTAGTATTCTGATTCTTGAAGGTGACATGTGGATGATAATGAATACGAAAGTGCGTATATGTCAACATACCACTTAGGTGCGATAGTGTGAAGGGATTGGGAATTGGGGTGTTATAGAGTAGTTCAAAAAGTTGTTTTATGACAACTTCTTCTCCATGGCTACTACAAGGCAGTTGCGGTCGAAGTTCGTGCGACTAACCTAGAGAATTATGACGATGACTGCGTATGAAAGAAAATATAAAATAAATACAATATTAAAGAAATAAAAAGAAAAAAATATTAGCAAGTCAATAAAATAGAAGGAAATGTTTTATAAACAATGTTTACATCAATTAGAAAGTGTATAATTAGCAAATTTTGAATAATAGCAACCTTAGATAGCAATTTTGGTAATTAGAAACTGTATCCAACGGTCCAAAATCAATCTACACAATCCAACGAACGAGATCAAAACTAAACCAATGCTCAGGAGCACCGAATCATCGAAATCCAATGGCCCAAAATCAATCCGCCAAGCTATCAAGGTTTGTTCTAGAGTTGGTTAGAGATGAGCAAGCCAAGGCCAACAAGTTTGTAGAAGGACTGCAAGTGGAGATTAGGATGTAATACCCCGAAATTCATATGTGATTTGATGAATAAAAGTTAATAAAAACATTTTGAGCACAATAAACTTTGGAAAATTCATTAAATTATTGCGTGTAAGTTGTACAATCAATGAACAAAGGGACCGACAAGAAAGAACGAAACACAGGACATTGCTTGAATGAAATCACCCAACATCCACAGACTATCACAGTACACTATCGCAGTAGTGAGACAATGCAGATGGACTACGGCGGTTGCCTACTGCGATAGTGTGAGTAAACCCAAAAAAACTTGTGCAGTTTGATCACCATGGTAGAGAATCGAGTTACCGCAGTAATGTGTGAAATATATAGGTGAAACAATGCATCGAAAACCCTAATTTACATTGTTTCATCTCGCAGCCACGCATTTCTTCCATTGAACCGATACCAACCGTCAACTGTCAAACTCGTCCTCCTTCCATACGTAGTTTAGATTAGTGTTCCTCCATTCCAGCCTTTCTTGATGGTCTCACAAGCACTGTTAAAGAAAGAACTACACAAAACTATGAGGAATCTGATTGTTGCACCTTCAAATACGATTACAGACAAGGTAACCCGTTAGTTTCATCCAAAATCTATATTGTATGTCACGGCCTTGGTGTTGTTTGAGATTGTAATCTTTTTTTTTTTTTTGATAAAAATAAAACCCTAAAAGTGTAATGACCTATAATTTTTATGACACATTGACATGATGTATGTGTGTATAAGCATGTATTATATACATACATATAAGTGAAAAAATGTCACGTGAAAAAAAATGCAATTGATAACGAGGTTTAGGGAAAAAAAACTTTAAAAAAATATACAATATTATTTATAAAGAGATTAAAAAATAAATAAATAGATAACTTTGGATGAGTTAATGATAATAATAATAATTGCAATAATAGTAATATTATTGTTATTACTATTATTATTATTATTATTATTATTATTATTATTATTATTATTATTATTATTATTATAAAGTTATAAATAATGAATATAGGTATTATAAATGGATATATAATATATGGTATAAGGGGGAGTCTTGGTAGATAAATAATATAATAAGGTATTGCATCATTAAAATAGGTGTGGGAGATTATTATAAGTTAAGTGTATTAAATCAAATAAACCATATTATATAATGGGTTAAGAAGGAAAAAAACAATTAAAGGGATGATTATGTGCACGAGGAGTTTGTTAGTTAAGATGAAATGCTACCCTATCTTATAGTGGGTGGCTCGTGAAATTGAATTGAAATGGTGTGAGAGTAATTGAAAATAAAGGAAAAGACAAAAGACAAGATAAAATGTATTGAGCGTTGATTAGTTAATTACAGAAGTTAAATTTCATTGGTTGGAATATATATATGAGTATGTGTGTGGGCGGTGACAGCATTGGGCCATTTTCATTATTTTCACCCCCCCTTTTGTGCTTTCATTTCCAGAATGCAATATCAGAGATGAAAAAGGGATGCAACAAGAAGGAAATCCGATTTTCTCAACAGATTCTACGTGCAAGTAGGCGGTTTTCTCAATTCTTATTAACAAAATGCTAAGTAAGCCACGTACTATGATTTTACGAGTATAATTTTTACTGTAGGGGATATTTTATAGTAGTATCAAAAAACTAGATATTATCCCACCGTGGGTAAAATTTAGTAAACATTACATCAATAAACTCCTAATGATATGTAAATCCCTGATATATGGTTAATTTTCATTCGTTTGTCCTGTAGACACCAAAATAAATATCCAAAGTTGAATAACCTTATGATGGGTTTTTGGATATGTTAAATCCTAATAAAATTCTAATTGAATCCCATAGAAATGTAGAGAATAAAAATATATACCCATCGACACCAAAGTTGTGAATTTTGGATATCAATTGAAATTTTGGTGAGTGATTGACCAATTAGGTTATTTATCAAATTTTTTTAAAAATTAATAGAAATATAATTTGGAATCCATTTTTAATATTTCCTGCTATAAAAATACTTTACATAAACAAAAAAAATAATGTTAAAGATTATTGAGCATATTTAGGTTAATCCACACCATACATGAGATCGAATGTGTATATTTGATTAAATATGAGTTGTAAATACATTGAAAATGATTTATAAAATAAATTTAAATGAGTTCAATTTGATTTGATACATATAAAATGATTTATGATCCCAGAATTTTGTTGGTGCCCTAGAGACAAATTGTTATTTGATATTAAAAACTAGTTGGACATTAATTTTGGTGAGTAACCTTTACTTATAGTATTATGTTTGACGTTGATATTATCTTAACATGCCTAATCTTTATTAAATAAAATGATATAGTACATTGCATGCTTATTTGAATTTTATGAAATGATTTTGTGAAAAACCCACATCCCTTCGAAGTATGACCAAGGATACCCCTTCGGAGTATGGCCAGGGATACCCTTTCGGAGTATGACCAAGGACACCCCTTCGGAGTATGGTCAGGGTGACTAAGGTGAGAATTCACACATTACATTATGCCCCTTCGGAGGATGGTCAAGGTGACTAAGGTGAGAATTCAAACATTACATTATGCATGTATGTTATTTTAATTTCATTTGCAACTGATTTGAAATTTGTTTTACTTTGCATGTTTTATACATATGATGGTCGTATAATACCTTAGGTCAGATTATTCACTGAGCTTGTTGTTTGCTTACTCTACTTTCCATTATTTCTCCAGGTTTTGACAAGAAGGCAAAGAGAAGATGTTGTGATACAACTATTAGTTTCTTTTGGAGTTGAAAAGGTGTTGTAATTGTAATACTCTAACTGGATTAATGTATTGAGAGATGTATATAGACTTGTTATCATCTACATAAAATGTGAGAACAAATTATGGATTGTGTGGATGTATGGTTAACTTTATAAAGAAATATATGGTTTCTTTATATTGATTGTGATCTATTAGGTAATTTGAAATTGGTGATATGTTATATTTTTAGAGGAAACTCTCTCAAATTTTTTAGGAAAATGGTGATTGAGTTAGGAAGGCTTACAAGGTTTTGATATTGGGAATTTTGTATCGATTGTGATGTCATTTGAGAAGGAGTCGCGACAAAGAGTGTTTAAGGCGTTTCGATTAAATGAACAAGTAAAGCAACAAATGGAGACAAGGTATAATGCTTTCGGTTCGATATCATGTATGATGCTAAGTCTAGAATTTGGCATGCTGATGAACCATGCACGAGAAGGAACGACAAACATAAGAACATGCACAAAAGTGTTTTTTTCTAGGAAGTTACGTGATTATTGCAGTAGTTGATTGCGGTAATGCACTGTACACAAGAGGCAAACCACTATTTACTGCGATAATACGAAACCCTACCTCAATAATGCAATAGTCCTCCTTATTACCATGGTATGCAAAGACAAACCAACATATTTACCTTTCTAAACTGCTACCTTTTACATGAAATCTTATGTGTGAATATGAGTTATTTAATTATAGTTTAAAAACATAAAAATGCTTCAATTTGTAAAAAATAATGTATTAAATCTCAAGGTTGAAGATTCAAGACTTTCCAAAGTGACAAGACAAGGGCCCAAGGGATTCAAAAATAGGTGGAAATGAATTCCCTAAACTCTTTAGTATTATTTTGATTTGAATGTGTAACATGATTGAATGTTTACTTTTATTGATTATTTAAAAGCATGCTAGGGATGTGTGTGACTCATATGGATGATTGATTGTCTTATTGATGTTGATAGCATGTTGTAATGTTCATGAATGTCCATACTATTTGGAACATATGTTATGTATACTATGTGAGGAATAACATAACTTGTGTGATCTTAAGCATGATGTGTTGTTGATTGATGATCTATTGCTTATTTATATCTGGATATTGGTATTGTCACTAAAGAAAGATGATTAAGAGAGTTAACCATGTACCAACACGGTGATGTAGATACTATGGTAGTAGTTTGTCATCATCGTGGGTGCTCTCAAACTAAGGCAGGTCTTGATACTACTGTGGCAATAGTGAAATGAGACTGAGAATCAAGTTGACACTTCACTTCCTGGACTAATAGTCGAGTTGAGACTTCACTCCTAAGGTAGGGTTCCGAATAGGTAACTAGCATTTGTGATTTACTTCTAATATTTTGAGCCTAATGGAGAATACTGAGAAAAATGTCCTTTCAGTCTTAAGGTCAACTTAAAATAAAGAAGTGTTTGAAATGCCTCATGTTTGATAATTGCTTACATATTTTATGTTTTAACTTTAACAATACTTGACATGTTTTGTGTATCATCCACTAGGCTCTTGAACTCACTCTACTAATCATTTTTTAGGTAATCATTGAAGGCACTTGGACTACCAAGTGAGGAAGAATCATTTCGTAGTGATGGTATGCCTTCATTGATGAGGTTGTGTAGAATTGGAACTCTATTCCTATTTATCAGTTGTAGGGTATGGGTCCCACTTTACTTTATTTGTTCATCTATTTGTTAGAGTCAATCGTTCAACCAAGTATTTATTATTCATTTGAACCACTGCCACAAGGTCAGTGGCTTTTATTATTAAGGTTAAGTTGATTCATTTCATTTAGCTTGTCTTCCCTATGTTTCTATTTTCATGAGATGAACTTATGCGTATGGGATGTGACCTAGTACACATTCACTAGGAGATGATAGTGAGATAAAGTAACATCTCGGTTCTTGGATGGTGAAAGCGGGATATTACTATTTCTTGCATCAATCATCTCATCTCCTAGTTGCACCAGGCCCTACCTCAAAGTACAAAAGTGTATAATAAACTGCTTAGAAATAGATTAGCAATAACCTTATGATCATATAATAATTAAAAAAAAACTTTACTTTAATATTGAAATTGAGAACAAATTTAGGCCCCATAGCCGAGTTTTAACAACTAATATCGGCCCAGCAGCCGACCTCCTACTGATAAACAGAGCTAAACATGGTGGGTTACATGCTCGACAACAGCAAAATAGAAAATTAAGTTCATTTCCTACTACATCTCAATTGGGAGGCATACTAATACTGATGATTGTTCTACACTAGTTGTCAGTAAAAGTATCTTCAATGGTTACCTAGAAAAGAGTGAGTGGGGTGAGCTCAAGAGCTTAGTAGATCATACACAGTACATCTCAAGCATTATTAGAGTCAAAATACAAAATATGCAAACACTTATCAAGCATTATGTGATTCAATAGTTCAATTGTTTTGAGTTAACATTAAGACCGAAAAGACCTTCCTCAACTTAACTATCAGTCTCATCTTACTACTACCACAATTCCCCCTCTCATTCTCTCATTTCTCATTCAATTTCCTTACATTTCATTCCACTCAAGGTTTCCATACGGGAAGAGAGAAAGAGAGAAAAAGAGAAAAAGAGAAAAAAAAAAGGAAGAGAAAAAGAAAAAGAAAAGAAAAGAAAAGAAAAGAAAAGAAAAAACAAATAAAAGAAGAAAGGAGAAGTCGCACACTTTTGAAATTTCGATACTGTAGATAATCTACTTTTACCTATTTTCAATGCTGAATTATTATAGAAATTGTGAATTTTAGTTTTATAGTATAGTTTCAATATTTTATTAGTTTAATGCGCGACCCGAAACTAGGATGTATTTTTTCGAGGAATGAAACAACACAATATATATATATATATATATCATTGTGCTCATATTTACGAGCGGAATACAAATATATATATTATTTGTACCCTCGTGAATACTAAGAAATTATATGGTAGTTCGAAATTGAGACATAGAGGTATACCCATTAATAATAGAATTTTAGCTGGCGGGTACTGAAATGTCCAAAACTAAACTCTGAACTCAATGACACTGAAATTATGATTTTTGGAGGTTAATTGATATATTAAATTCGCATTTATGCGATTTGAAGATTAATTAATAATTATAGAAAAAATTGTATATAGGGTAAATATAATGTTAAATAACAGAAAAAAAAAAAGTTATATAATATTGTATAGCATTATGAAATCTTTATTAGGAAAATGTGTAATATAGAAAATAATATTTATGTATTGAACAACCAAAAATAAAAATGGTTGATTATTATGTACAAAAGGTAGGACACATGTCGACAATACATATTTGTAGTATTTTGAGTCAATATTAAAGGCTTAATTGACCTTGTTAATCACGTTGACCTTGTCGATTTGACAAGTCAGCGAGGGCTAAGTTTAGCTAGCGTTGACTATAATTGACCAAGTCAATCCTTTGATTAACTAAGGACCATAAAATTAGATTTGAGCGAAGTTTTGTGTAGATATTAAGAAACTAAGTTGATCACGCAGGATCAAACATTAGCGAGACGCGACCAATCACTAGAGGAGCATCAGGAACTGAACATCCTGGTGAGTAGTTTTTTTTTTTTTATTTATCACTTAACTTGTTATTCTGTCATAAATAAAATGTTCTTACCTATTGAAATGCATTTACAATCTTTAAATGTGATTTAAATGAAAATGTGCACCGAATATCGAGGTTCAGTTGCTAGTTAGGGTACTAGATGTGTGTAACATCTCAGAAATTTTATAGAAATTTTACTTAGAATATTACACAGAATTGATGAATGAAAAATTTGGCATGTCCTAGTTATCCAAGTACGGATCAAAAATCAAT
>JAJIYU010015034.1:0-12927 GCA_030144865.1 Tinospora cordifolia
AATTTTTCTTTACCTTTAATTGTCTTGATTTTATTAAATGTGAATTTGTACCATTGAACTTATTCTAAGGCATGTGGTATTGAAAAATAGAAAGTCAAGTGTGTGTCGCTTAGAAAGTAACATGACCCAACCTGCTAATTGGTTAAGTCCACCGCCGAATAAGGTTGTCCAAAATTCAAGGAATGTGGGGGTTGGGGTGTTACATTTAGAAAAGCTATCCATAAACTTCTTGTAATAATATCCAGCTAAACCTAAAAAAAACATTGAATTTTAGTCATTGTGGTTGGTCTTGGCCAGTTGATAATTGCCTCAACCTTTGAAGAATCAACAGTGATACCCTTTACACTTACCACATGACCGTTAAACTTCACTTCATCTATCCAAAATTCACCATGGAAATTTTTGATAGCTGAATACCTTGCTCCTTTCCATCCACTCCCTTTATACCAACTAAGTATTATGCTTCGTCATTGGTAATTAATCGACCTCAAGTGGGAGTTCTCAAAGTATCCATGCTTCTATAAACAAAAGAAGGTTGTCCTAGAATTGAAAAACTACCCTCTTTGCAAAATAGCCAAGATAAGCATGATAAGCTACAAGCCAATCCATATCTAGTATGACATTAAACTCCAATAATTCTAGCACCCTCAAATCAATAGGCATTTCATATCCTTCATATTTAACTACACATTTCTCACATATCATATTATGATAAATCCTTTCTCCAACAATTGTACTCAATACCAAGGGCGTGCTAGTTCTGACAGGAGTAAGTCTCAATCTATCTACCATGCTACTAGAAATAAATGATAATGTGGATCCAACATCAATCAAATCATATATCATAATATCACAAATGTTGGTCACACCTTCAACCAGATTCTTGCTAGCCTTTGAATCAGATTCAATCACTACCTTAGCTTGTTCTCTTGGCGGTGCTAAAGTCATATTTGAGATGGAGCTGCCAACCCCCTTTGTGGTGTTCCACCTGTATTTTCTTTTTTCATGGAAGTTTACATTTTGCTCAGATGATAATAGGGAAGTATGTGAATCAGCTTCCTAAATTGCAATTTCAACCCTCTTAAAGTCCAAAGCTTGATTAACAACATCCCAATATGTCTTTACCCCAACTAGTGCCAACCCCTCACATATGACATCACGGAACCCCTCGTCACTAGCTCTGGTGCAAAAAAAGATGATCTAGTAAATTCATGTTTCTATTCACGAACTGTTATATTCCTCTGCTTCAGGTGAAGGAATTTATCTCTTTGCTTATCTTTCTCTGCTGGTGGGAAAAAGTACTCATCGAACATCTCCTTTAACTTTTCCTAAGAAATTGCACCTGAATGCCTTTTACATGTGGACTTCCACCATCGTTCTGCATCTTTGGTGAGTTTAAAGGTAGCTAATCTAACTTTGTCTTGATCCCCAACTTGCATATCATCAAATATTATTTCTTTCTCATCAACCAATTTTTAGCAAATTCTAACACCAAACTCCCTGTAAATGTTGGAGGTTTTCTCATTTTAAAAGCTTTCATTACCTTATTATACCTTTTCTTGTATTTCTCATCACTTTTGTCTACTGGCACTAGAGTTTTTGTTGCAACAATGGGTACTACCTTATTAACCCTAACACTACTGGCACCAACTTTAGGGACTACTAGTGCATTAGGCTTCCGTAACTCTTCCCTGACTTTAGCCATCATCTTCGTTAGTTGTGTGGTATTCTATTGTTGCACCAGTGCCCTCTCCTCCAACTTCTTAAATTTTTCTCATGGAGCTCCATAATTTCCTTGGCTCCTTCTCTTTAGATCTATTCATACATAAAAGAGAAAGAAATGCATTAAATAACACCAACAAATTTTTAATCTAAATTTAGCTACCCACACAAACAAACATAATAATATATACGAATATTTATCTTTCTAAGGCTTTTAACCTAAGGCTTTGACACCACTATTGGCAGTAGTGGGCTCGTTGTACCGATACTGTCCCCACTTTAACCACTTCATCATAGAGGTACAGGGTTTTTCAAAAGGCATCGGTACAAAGAACACACCTCCTCGCACTTATTAGCCCAAGCCCTCCCGAGTACATAGGCGATGTGGAATATTACACTTGTATTCCGATACAACATGAACTGTTTTCCATATAGAAGATACAACCAAATCTTGAGCACCAAGATAATAGCTGCTAGTTCTAGATCATAAATATAGTAGTTCTTCTCATTAACTTTTAACTATCGTGAAGCATAGGCTATAATCTTATCATTTTGCATTAACATATAACCAAGGCCCAATCCTAATATGTCAATTTAAATTACCAACTGTAACATCTCAAAAAATTCATATAAAATTTTTATTTTTACTTAAAAAATTATACAGAATTGACGAATGAGAATTTTGGCAAGTCTTAGCTATCCAAATGAGGGATAAAAATCAATTTAAGGGATTTTTGGAAGAAAAATATGATTATAATGCATAAAATGGGATATCATAGCCAAAAATACAAGGATATGTGTGATTTTTTATGAAAACAAGATTAAAAAGTCAATTGAGATCGAGATTTGGGAAAAAAAATCTGAAAAGAAAGCAAGAAATTCGGTTGAAAAATAAAAAACAAACTAAAAATACTGTAAACCGTAGGTCTGGAATCTAAATCATGATCTGACAACCACGATCAGAATCGTATATACGCACAAGAGCATTGGATCGTCACAATCGAATGGCCACAGATCCGTGTGCATAACTCGAGGAAGATCGTGCGGTCTAGATGGAATTCGTTGATCGCAAATGTTGATGCGCACACTATGATCAAGGATCATCAATGTTCAAGATCAAAGCCGCATAGTCGATCGCGAAACCGTGCTGCACTCAAGGATCATCCAACGATCCAGATCGAAGTCATTTTGGCTGGTCGCGAATGTTGATGCACTCGAAGACCATCGGACGGTCCTAATCAATGTCGTTTTGATTAAGATCACGATCGTTGATGCGCTCGAGAAAATCCAACGACTGTGATCAAAAATCCGAATTCCTTTGATTTATTAGAGATTAATCTAACAGTTATGATCAGATTCGAACGCGTGTCTTGAGGAAAATCCGAGGAACCATATTAAATCAGAAAAATAAAATACGAAAAATATGTTAAAATTAACGAAAAATACGAAATTAAATCTGAAAAATTCGAAAAAATAGTTTCTAAATTTAGAAAAATATTTTTAAAATCTAGAAAAAAATTGAAAAATACTCTTTTTGCTCCAAAAATTAGAAACTACAAAATTTGGTTGAATTAGGGTGTTTTATTCATAGAAGGACACAAAACTTTCTAATTTTCTCCCTTGAAAAATCTATATAAACCCCTTAGGCCCCTCAATTTCATTCATTCCAAGAATCAAAGTTGAATTCTCCTCTTGTTTTCTCAAAGCCTTCTTCTTGGCACCTCCCATCTTCCCTTCTAGTGTGTGTGAGAAGTTCTTCCCTCGAATTTGGGGAATTAAGTTGGGCGATCTTCATTGGCACTAGTACGCGGGAGGGGAAATTGCTGTTGAAATTTTGGAAGAAAAGCGTCACTAGGTGGAAGTGATTTCTAGAACACCCTTCTATTCTTATTTAAATTCATGGCATGATCATTGTTTGTGTGTTTTTCACTAAATTCAAAGATTTTCAACTTCAGTTCTAGAATTTTACATGTTTATTTCAGCATTTCAGTTTTGATTCATGTTTGAGCAATCATATCATCCATGCCATGTAGTATCATGCTTAGGCTTTTAACTTAAAGTATAATGCATGTTTTATGAGTGTTTCATGAATTGATTTTGTATGTTCTGAATTTTAGCTTGATTTTATATTCTGAAATTTATTTTATCTTGATATGAGAATTAAACAAAGATAATGAAGATAACAACCACGTAGCATCATAGTAGTCATGGTGACACTATGGATGTTCTTTCTATATGAGTTAGGTCATATGGTTTTTAGACCTAAGTACTTGAGGGTTGCGTACCACTGGTGGGTCACCATGTGTAACGGGTTGATGTCGACATGTGCCACTAACGGGTTGATGACGAGTGGGACCTATTTACTTAGTTAAGAACATCAAGGGATTAAAACCCCTTTTGGTCTGAGACTCGACTTAAACAAATGGTTGTTTGAAACGCCTAATGTTTGCAAGTGTTTGAATTATGATTGTGTTATGAGTTTGAATATGAAAGATGGTTGTTTAAAAATGATCCACTGGGCTATGTGCTCACTCCTTCCTATCTTATTTTTTAGGAACATGAAAATCTATGAAGCAGATGAACATGGATAGGTCTTTTTGCAAGTTTTTTCCTTATTATTATTATTTTTAGAATTTAAGGGCATGTTGCCCATAGCTTTTATGTTTTTCTACTGAAAAGTATTTTGAAGACTTCCGCTGTAATTATTAGTTTTTTTTAAGAGTTTACTACTCTCAGTTTCTGTTATGAATAAAATAGTTTTGATTTCTTTATCTCTTTTAAATTTCCTTGATTTTATTGGAAGTTTTGTATTCTGGAATTTTATGCAAAGGCACGAGATATTGAAAAGAAAAGAACAAGTGTGTGTCGCTTGTAATGTAGCACCAGCCTAACCTGCCGTTTTGTTAAGTCCATTGTGAAGAGAACGATGGAAATGTACATTGCTTAAGAGATACGGGGGTTGGGGTGTTACACCA
Source organism: Tinospora cordifolia (assembly GCA_030144865.1). NCBI lineage: Eukaryota > Viridiplantae > Streptophyta > Magnoliopsida > Ranunculales > Menispermaceae > Tinospora > Tinospora cordifolia. The sequence continues at coordinate 4,698 of JAJIYU010015034.1, forward strand.
ACTCCTGACCCAATTCTAGCAAAACAAGTATTGGTGTAGCTGTCAACCTCTATTTAAGCTCAAGAAAAGTATGCTCACATTTATCATTCTGGGTTAGCTTAGTCATTGGTGTGGCAATGCAGGAGAAATTCTGTACAAATCTCTTATAGTAACCGCTAAACCTAGGAAACTACGAATCTTGGTCAATGTTTTAGGTCTAGGTCAATCAACAATTGCTTCAACTTTGGCTGGATCAACAAAGATACCCTCGATTTCAACCACATGACCTAGAAACTTAACCTCTGTCAAGTAGAAGTCACACTTACTCAGTTTTCCATATAAGCGGTGTTCCTTTAGAGTATGTAAGACTACTCTAACATGTTCTACATGCTCTTCTCCAGACCTCAAGTAAATAAAAATGTCATCAATGAATATTATCACAAACTAATCAAAATAATGGTTGACACCCACTACATTTAATCCATAAACATTAATGGGGTATTCGTTACACCAAATGGCATAATTAGAAATTCATAGTGCCCATAACAAGTTTGAAAAGTTGTCTTTGGTATGTCCTCTTCCCTAAAACTTAGCTGATGGTACCTTGAATACAAATCAATCTTCGATAATACTCTAGTACCCTTTAACTGATCAAACAAATCATCAATCAAAGAAAGAAGGTATTTCTTCTTTATAGTAACCCTATTCAACTGTCTGTAGTCAATGAACAAGCGGAGACTCCCATTTTTCTTTTTTACAAACAATATGGGAGCTCCCAGGGTGATATATAAGGTCGAATAAAACCCTTGCCCAGTAGCGCTTCTAGTTGAACCTTCAACTCCTATAACTCCTTAGGTGTCATATGGTAAAGGGGTATTAAAATTGATTTATTCCTCAAGACCAACTCAAGGACAAAATTGATCTCTTGTTTAGGAGGCAAGCTATGCAAATCATCAGGAAATACCTCAGGGAACTCACACACCCAAGGAATATCCTCAAGTCTCAATTTGGAAGGTTCACCATTGTAACACCCCAATCCTCGTATTCTTTTAATATTTGGACATAACCACTAATTTGATAGTGGACTTAACCATACAGACAGATTGGGCTGATATTACTTTACAAGTGACTCACACTTGACATTCTATTTTAATTATCTTATGCTTAATGTGATTCAAGAGTACTTAACTCAATTTTAGGAATCAAATCAAATAAGACAATAATACAAGAGATAAAAGAAATTCATAAACTTTATTAATTTAAATAAAGTGGAGCATATAACTCAATCTAAAATAAAATTTTACAGTAGAATATTCAAAACTTGGGCTACATGCCCTTACATTCAAATGTAGAAACTTTCTTAAAATAAAGAAACTATCACAATTCACAATATCTTCATGCATGTTCAATTTCTTAAAAATAAGAGGGGAAGGGTGAGCACATAGCCCAGTGGATCCTTTTCAAATAACCAATTTTTTAATTTAGACTAAACACACATCCATACTTTATACACTTGCATAGATTAGGCGTTTCAAGCAACATTTTGTGTATAATTATGATTTAGACCAAAAGGGTTTTCAAGGCCTTCGATGTTCATAACAAAATACCTCCTTAAAGTAAAAAATGCATTTCTTAGCTAAGTTCATAACAAAATACGTCCTTAGAGTGAAAAATGCATTTTTTAGCCAATTTCATTGAACTTAGAGCCTAACCCATATTCCAATTATTTTGAGACATCACCCATGTGAACTAATCACATGTAAAGAACATCCATAGTAAACCACATGTTCACTATGATCGTACACAGTTATTAATCTTCATCATATCATAATTAATTTCATATTCTAGAAATTTCAGATTATAAACAATCTAAAAATCAAAGCGTGAATCGCCCAAAAACATGCACCAAACATTGAAATAAATCTAAATGTGGTACTGGACATGACATGGATTCATGAATGCTTACAACATGCTCGCGTACTAAACTGAAATTGAAATCTTAAAATTAAATTTCTAGAATTGAAACATGAATGATTGCTGAAAATTAAACATGCAATGAACATGGTATGTCTAAAGAAGAAAAGAGGAGCTTTTAGAAATCACTTCCACCTTATGAAGCTTTTTCTCAAAATTTCAACAGAGGTTCCTTTCTTTAACACTTCTAGCACTTCAAGACCACTAAAGAACACTCAATCAAATGCTCAATCACTCAGAAATACCTCAAGAGCACTCAAGAATACAAAGGTTGCTAAGAAGAAGGCTAGAACAAGCAAAGAGGGAAGTGTCAACTCTTTGCTTTGGGCTGAAGAATAAGTGTGCACAAGGGGTGTTTATATAGATTTTCAAGAGCACAAGGGGGACCATGATTTGGCATCTTTAATTAGGGTTTCCTCTTATATGATAGCTAGGGTTATTGCTCCTAACACACACATAGAGGATGGCTAGGGTTTTGTTAAGGATATGATGGTAATCTCTTCACATGGCGCCAAGATTGGAGCATTTTGGGTTTTGAAAACTTTATTATTCTTGCTTTTTGGTTTCTTCTTTGTGTGTGTGACGGCTAGGGTTTCATGGTTCACCAGTTAGACACTTTTAAATTAGGGTTGCTCACATGTGTGCACACACACACAAGGACTGATTTTGCATAATAGGGCGTGGTGCACATGATCAAAGTGTGATGTACATGAGATCATTCTTCATGGTTTCTCATAAGTGTAGTATACTTGATTATTTGCATGGCACATGGGATCATTCTACATTATTTCAAATAAAAAAAACATCCTATTGAGGTTGGATAGGGTGAGGGTGTACATGATCATGGTGTTCCACCCATGTGGTCTACACATGTTTAGGTATGGCCATGAATTTATTGGTCTACATGAATTTAATAAAAATTCATATCTCATTATTTACCAAGAATTGAGGACTTTGTTATTTATTTTTTTGTTTACAATAAAATGATGCATATTTCCAAACTATCATTTGGTTAGGGTGACCCTCATTTCATTTACTTTCCTAATTTAGACTCCACTAAAAGGTATTAAGCAAATGAAACCCAAATTTTGACCAATTGAGCTAATTTTTGGATATGTTGTCTAGTTGATCAGTTCATGGCATCTCATGTCATTTCAAGTCGTTTTGAGTCAAAAGATAAACTACGGGTTTGGGTTTGCTAAATTTATCCCTAAAATGGACTTGTTTTCATTTCTCACCCAAATTCAATCAAATGCAATTGAATTGTTTCATTTTATTCAGTATTAGATTATAGGGTATTACAACCTACCCTCCTTAAAAATATTTCATCCTCAAAAGTTGTACAAAATAAAAAATTCCTAGTGAATTGATGTGGATATTTGGCCTTCATTTTGCTCTCCAGTTCCCATTTAGCTTATTTTACCCCATGATGCTTCCACAGTACTTTGAGTAAGGGGATATCCTTAGTTCTCAGGCTTTGCACTTTGTGGTCAAGGATTCTAATAGCTACTTCTTTGTATGCGGCATCATCCTGAACGTTCACTTTCTCCTAATGGATGATGTGAGAGGGGTCTGGCTCATATTTTCTCAGCATAGACACGTAGAACACGTTATGAGCCGAGGTCATTCGGTTAGGTAAATCCAACTCATAGGCACGTTCCCCAATTCTTCTAAGTATTTCAAAGGGTCCAACAAATCTTGGTGATAACTTTCCTTTGAACCTATAATAGCCCAAATTTTTGTAACACGAGCACATCCCAATGAAATTTAAAAATGTATATAATTGTTTTTAACTAAGTGAATTAAATAAAAATATTTCATAGATATATATATGTATATATATGCACACAAAATTTTGAATATCATATAGTAGATGGAATAAAATAAATGAGTAATGGTTTGATTTCAAAAAAAAATGAGATGAATAAAACAAATGAAATAAACAAATTTATGTTGATATATATAAAGGGAGTTGTTCAATGTGTTGGGCTCACACAAACCAAGCATTCAAATATTACAAAAAATAGAGAACCCATTCCCCTTGTTTTCTTCATCTAGGCTCCAAAAAAAAAATCTATTTGGATTTTCAAGAAGAAGAACGAAATCAAGATTTGGGGTTTTTAGAAAAAAAATCCAAATCAGTTCATTCACGTTTTTGATCTTTCATTCATGTTTCATTCACATTCCTGCTGTGATTTGGATCAAAAAGAGTTACACACATATCAGGTTTGATGCAAACACACCAGATCTAAACCAACAACACTAAATCTGCCACTGTCACCACCTTCACGAGCTCAAACCAACCAAGAATCGATCTGTCTCAAGTTCAATCACGTCGGATCTGGTTCGCCATCGCTAGATCTAGTTTGTAGCATTCTGGATCTGCAACAAATCAGCTATCACATTCCAGACCTCACCAAATCTATAACAGACAGCCTCATTACATCTTCAAACTGCCGGATCTACCCCTCTCCACCATCAACAACCATTGCTGCAAGCTTAATCACACCGAATCTTGGTTGCTGGTTGTAGATCCAAGTTGTAGCTCACCGGATTTGGAAAACTAGCCAACAGTCAAGCTCCCTTCATTCTGGATTTGCAACAAGCCAGCCATCTCATCCTAGATCTTGCCATATCCGTAAATCAGCAATTGTTACACATCAACATCGCTGGATCGCTGTTGTCCACCATTTTTTTTTCTTGCTGTTGTTTGTCCATGTGAGAAGAAGAGAAGAAGATGAGCTACTGTCTGTGCATGCCATTCGTGCTTGTGTGTTATTAGCAAAGAAGAAGAGGAAACAAGCAGCTGTGCATGATTTTGTAGTGCAGCTACTAGTGCGTCTTCAGTTTTCTAGCTGTTGGTGATCCTGGTACGTGATTTGGTCCAGTTGCTGGTGCATCCACGTGCGTGATTTGGTTTGCCCAGGTACCTGCAATCCGTGGTGAAGAAGAGCAAAGCTACAACCTATGTTTTCCATTACAGCTCACCGTGGAAGAAGAAGAATAGAGCTGCAACTGTTGCATTCTGTTCGTGTTGGAGAAAGTGGAACCAGCCATTGTTGGTTTCTTGATGTTGTGGTCGAACTAGGAACCGTCGTGGTGTAGCTGCTATCCGTCATTGAACTACAACATTCAGTCCAAACTGCTGCATTAAGCTTGCTGCTGCATCTTGTCCGTGAAGAAGGAGCAAAATCAGCTACTATTTTGGGCATCGATACTTGTTTCGGCAAGGAACAAAAGGGATCGAGCGGCAAAGAGGTATATTTTTGCTAATTTTTTTGGTTGAAATTTATGTATTTATTTGTTATTTCTGCAAGTTTGATGCGTGAAATGAAGACTAGGGAATCAATATATGAAGTTTGAAGTTTGAAGCCTAGTCAATATTTTAGTAGAAATATTATGTTGATGCACATAGATTTTGAATAGATGGTCGAGATATATTTTTAAAAAATCTATTAATTGAATTATTGTGGAAATTACGGAAGTCTAGTATTTTTGAGGAAAATATATTTCTTTCAACCCAAAACCCTTGAGTTGATATTAGTGGAAATAATTTTAGTGACGATGAATATTTTAGGAGATTAGCGTAGAGTTAGATTGAGAAGTCTTATTTTGTTCGTAATAAATTTAATTTTGACATGAAAAGAAGTATGATCAAAGATTAACGTTAATGGGAGTCTTGATGCGAATATTAAACATTAGAATCGTCTTATTCAAGTGGAAAATATATCTTGAGAGTTCAAGAAAATTTTAAAGGATTTTAAATATTAAAATTTAATTTATCTAAATTGAATAGAAATAAAAATTTTGGGAAAGACTCTACGTTAGAAAAAAAATGGATATGGGAGTTTTAAGAGAATCTGAGCCCTAGAATATTTTTCATTTATATTGGATGAATTGTAGGGGACTTGAGAATTAATTAATTGTATTTTCTATTTCTGGATTAAAAGCTTAAATTAGTAGATGGGTTACTTAGTATAAAGTATAAGCTTAGGTTATTTCTAATTCATATTGAATGAATAGTAGGAACTTGCAAAATTAATCAATTATCCTGATTTTAATTTCAGATCAAGAATATTAGAGCGGGGCAGAGACGCGAGTGACTCAAGAATATTAATGTGGGTGTGATCACTACACTCTCAATTATTATTTGGATTTTAAATATAAAACATGATGGTTGTTTTTATTCTTGTACTTAGTATCCTGCTAGGAATGTGTGAATTGATTGGAATGATTGCCATGATATCATAACGTCCGGTTATGTGCTTTCTAGAGATAAGATTGCTTGAATGATTTTATGATTTAAATTGCATAGGTTAGTATATGTTATGTTGTTGTGGATTGATAAACTTGTCTGTGAAACTTAAAAGATTAAATTACAACAAAAGAACCACGTATCGGCATGGTGACTGGCCTTAGGGTGTCATCGTAGGTGTACTCAACGAGACTGGTTGCCGGTTGAGTGTCACTTTGGACCTTACGCCCCGCCAGGGTCCCGAAAGGTAACTGGCCTTCGGGCAGTACCTCTGGATTCGCTCCTGGACCACGAGGGGGACACCGAGGCCACAAACTTTTCGGTCTTAACTAGGACGAAAAACAAATAAGTGTTTGAAATGCCCTAATGTAATAATAGTGTTTGCAAGTTTTGTATTTTGGTCTGAATAATGCTAGTGATGTGCGGTATGATCCACTGGGCTCTCGAGCTTACCTCCTTTCCTTTTCAGGTGATTTTTGAGATAGCACAAGTCAAGGACATCACGGAGGACTCAGTTATTTTGAAACCTCGTCGAGGAGGTTGTTAGTGTTTGCTGTGCATTTTATCTTTGTATTTGACTGAACTGGGCATGTGCCCCTTTTCTTTCCTTTTGTTTTAAACATTTTACATATGACTAGATTTTTGAGATTATTTGGAGATTTTTAAGTTGTTTAAATTTGAATTCAATGTCTTTATTTCATTTAAAATTGCACCTATCCATTTTATTTATTTAGAAGTTTATTTCAAAAAAAAAATTTGTGCCTTTTATAAATGAATTTCATTTCCTGAAAGAGATAGAAAGAAAGAGAAACATAATCTGAGAATAGATTTGATAAATGATTTTAGTAGCGCTCCGGCTCTCGGCAGACGACGCGGAGGCGGCTTCCCAGTTGAGCGGGCGCGCCTTCTGAGCGAGTGCGGCCCGAGGGAACTTGCGGGACGAACTGCAGGAGGGCCAGGGTGTTACAAAGCTGGTATCAGAGCCCAGTTACGAGAAATGCTGTGTTGAAACTTACACATAATGAATTTGATTCTATCAGAAAGAGAATTTTTTACAGAAATGAGAATTTCACTGGATTTGATTTTCACTGGAGAAGAATTTCTACTAGATTTGACTTTCAAAAAGTGGATAAAATGAGTAGAATCCTTTTATTAGGCAGATAGGAGTCTAGCAAAGATTTAGGTGATGTCAGCATGCTCGAGTTGCTAATCGCGGTAGGATGAAAGTACTGTAGTAGCCCTGTAGGTTGAGCTCTACTTCGGTAGTGGCCTTACAGGTTGAGCTCTATTCAGGAAAGGTCCAAAACTCAGGAACGATGGCATCACATAAAGGTGAGATAGAGTTTGAACTTGATGATTCAATAGACGAATTAGCTAGCCAAGTGTTGAGACCATAGGTCTAGTTAGAGACTGGGTGTTGCTAGGGAGGCACAGTGGATCATAAAAGTAAATAAAAGCTTTTAGGGTATAAACTAGAGACTGATAATGTGAAACGAACACTTGATTGGTCAGGACACGAGATCGGGATGATCCTGTATCCTTGATCTCTATGTGGTATAAGACACATAAGGTTTTGGGGTATGGAGGAATCCTGGACTGGGAGTTTGAAAGACCATGTATAGTGAGTGATCGATTCTTGGGCAGAACTTGAACACACTGTATTCTACTGGTATGGGACGGCCCCGTATGGTGGGTCTTGCGTCAGCCTTAGGGAGTGAGACACTTGCAAAATTGTAATGGGCACTGAACAGACTCTTTGGAAGAACTTGCACGCACTGTATTCTACTGGTATGGGATGGTCGCGTGGTGGGTCTTGTGTCATCCTTAGAGACTTGGATTTGGCGATTATTGTAACACCCCAACCCCCGTATCATTAAGCATTGGACACATCCACCATTTTTCTTTTTTGATAGTGGACTAAACCAAACGGCGGGTCGGGCCGGTGTTACATTACAAGCGACGCACACTTGACTTTCTATTTCAGTCATTTCATGCCTTGATCGTATTTAACCGTACATAACT
>JAJIYU010015035.1:0-12892 GCA_030144865.1 Tinospora cordifolia
TTTTATGTTTCTACTTTCTATTTTATCTCTTTGTTTCCAATTTCTTGTACTTCTATTACATGTATAATGCCCCAAAGGGAGACTTGCTAATTCTTGCGAACTAGCAGAGAGTTCAAGTGGCTAATAAAATTTTCCCACTTCTATTATTATTTCTCATTGTTACTATATCATTTCATAAAATACTCCAATATTAATATTTCATTTAAAATTATTTAGTACAAATTTTTTGGGGTATTACACCATCCTTGTTCATAACAAATAATATTAGGGCTCCTAAGGCGATAGCTTGGCCGAATGAACCTTATGTCTTTCAATGTTTCCAGCTAAGCCTTCAACTCTGCTAACTAAGTTGGGTCCATCTTGTATGTTGTAATGGTAATAGAGCTCATTCTTGGCAATAATTTGATCTTGAACTTAACTTCTCTAAGAGCTAGTAAACTGGGCAACTTATGAGGGAACACATCCTAAAAGTCTCTCACAATTGGAATTGTGCTCCTTGAGCTGGAGGTGGTAGAAGTTGTAACACCCCGGCCCTCCCCGGTTCGTCCCGCGGGTTCCCATGGGTCGTGCTCTCTCAGAATGCGCGCCCATTCAACTGGGAAGCTGCCGCCGCATCGTCCGCCGAGAGCCGGAGCGCTACTGATATCTTTTCTCAAATTTATTCTCAGATTATGTTTCTCTTTTTTTCTATCTTTCACGTAACAATAAAACCATTTAAATAGGCACAAATTGTTTTTGAAATAAAACTTCTATGTAAATAAATTGGAGCCATGAAATTTCAAGTGAAATAAAAAGCATCAATAAAATTATAAATAAAACGAGCAACATCAAGTTCAAAGTTGAACAATTTAAATGTCTCTAAAATAATTCCAAAAAATTTAATCAAGTGTAAAATGTTTAGACCAAAAGAAAAGAAAATCAGCACATGCCCAGTTTAGTCAAATACAAAAAATAAAAATAAAAATGCGCAGCAAAGACTATCAACCTCTTCAGCGAGGTTTAAAACAACTGAGTCCTCCGCGATGTCCGTCAACTCGTGCTATCTCAAAAATCACCTAAAAAGAAAGCGGGTGAGCTCGAGAACCCAATGGATCATACCTATACATCGCTAGCATTATTTAAACCAGAAAACCAAATATGCAAACACTTACATTACATTAGGCGTTTCACACATTTATTTGTTTTGTTATAACCTAAGACCGGAAGAGTTCATAACCCTCTCGGTAAGCCCCTGTGATCCGAGAGCGAATCTGAGTACGCTATATAGCCATACCGTGGGGACCATAGCCTAAGGAAGGGGTAACGCTCTACAGCCATTACCAGCTTTCGAAGACCATATCAGCCGTCACAGACAGCTCTCTAGTGGTGGTACCTACGATGCGCTTAAGGCTAGTCCACCGCAAGAAGACTCACGATGCGTCGTTGGCTCGTCCATCGCACCAGTACGTGTGTTCTTAATCATCCTTTAATCATCTTTAGTTTCACAATTCATTCCAAGTCAAGCCAATCAGCCATCAATGTCAAATAAATTTTCAAATGAAGAAGTTTACATGCTTGAACATTCAAGAAAAATGCTTCAACGGAACTAACTATGCAAAATACTAAAGCAATATAACCAGTCATTATGGATTCACATACATCATTCCAAAAAAAAAATTCATTAAGATCCTAGCATGCTTCTAGTTACATTAAATGTAAACACGCATCATGTTTTGCATTCAAAATCTAAATAAGGCTAGGGAGAATGATAATCACACCCACCTTAATATTCTTGAGTCACTCGCGCCTCCACGCCGCTATAATATTCTTGATCTGAAATTAAAATCAGGATAATTAATTAATTTTGCAAGTTCCTACTATTCCCTCAAAATGAATTAGAAATAACCTAAGCTTATACTTTATACTAGGTAGCCCATCTACTAATTTAAGCTTTTAATCCGGAAATAGAAAATACAATTAATTAATTCTCAAGTCCCCTACAATTCATCCACTATAAATGAAAAATATTCTAGGGCTCAGATTCTCTTCAAACTCTCATATCCATTTTTTCTAACGTAAAGTCTTTTGCAAAATTTCTATTTCTATTCAATTTAGATAAATTAAATTTTTATATTTAAAACCCTTTAAAATTTTCTTGAACTCTCAAGAAATATTTTTCACTTTAATAAGACGATTCTAATATTTAATATTCACATCAAGACTCTCATTAACATTAATCTTTGATCATACTTCTTTTCATGTCAAAATTAAATTTATTACGAACAAAATAAGACTTCTCAATCTAAACTCTACGCTAATCTCCTAAAATATTAATCGTCACCTAAAAATATTTCCACTATTATCAACTCAAGGGTTTTGGGTTGAAAGAAATATATTTCCCTCAAAAATATTAGACTTCCGTAATTTCCACAATAATTCAATTAATAGATTTTTTTTTTAGAATACATCTCGACCATCTATTCAAAATCTATGTGCATCAACATAATATTTCTACTAAAATCTTGACTAGGCTTCAAACTTCAAACTTCATATATTGATTCCCTAGTCTTCATTTCGTGCATCAAACTCGCAGAAATAACAAATAAATAAATAAATTTCAACCATATAAAAAAATTAGCAAAAATATACCTGTCGGATCGTTCTTCATCGCACAAACGACGCCAGTGACGAAACTTCTTTGTTGCATGTTGCTCATCGCACAACTAATTTTTTCTTCTTCACTAACCCACCACCTGTGTTCCTTTGTTCAAAGTTCATGATTTACAGCAGCAACAAAACCAATCGCGCAAGCCATGTTCAGCTCATCATCTTCGTCAAAATGCACCAATTACTACACAAGAAAATTTAGATTTGAATTGACACCATGCACTATTCATCTTCTTCTTCCTTGCTTCTTTGAATCACGACCAACAAAATTTCAGCTTCAACAAAATTTTTGCATTTTCCTCTTTGAATCACGGCCAGCTCATTCTTCATTTTAAGCTTCCTTCTTCGTTCTTCACTCGTCCAACATTAAAACCAACAAAGTCATGAACAACAACAACGAATGACCAACAGCCCCTAAATTTCAAATCTGAAGTTCTTTTTTCCAGATCTGAATGACGTCCAAACTGTGAAAATGAATCCCCAAATTGCAAATTTTGAAAAAGCCTAAATTATCTTTTCCCTGGAATGTTCTTCTTCTTCATTTCAGTAGCAAGAGCAACGGTCCACAGCCAGAAATTTCTGGTTTTTGTTCCAAATCTGAAGGTTTTTCAAGCTCGTAATGGTGGTCGATGTGTAGGACAAACCATATCGTGGCTGCTTGTGTGTAGATCCAACGTGATTTGAACTTGCAACTGTGGTTTTGATGGTGACAATGGTAGATTCAGCAAGCTTGAGGAGAAATGGGCTGTTGTGTGAGACACAAACCAGATCTAAACACAAACTAGATCTGGCATGCTTCGAACTTGATCGACATGATTTGAGCTTGCAGATATCTTCTTCTTCATCCACGGCCAGCAACAACGCACAGCAGCTCCTCATCTCTTCATTCTTCATGTCGTCATGGCTAGAACACACACAATTAGCAACGTTTTTCATGAATCAACGCACCAGATTTGTAGTTCATCTTCTTTATCAAAAGAAAACGCACCAGCGACCCAAAAATTTCAGATCTGAAATTTTTCATATCTGAAATCACGCTCAAACTGTGAATACCAATACCCAAATTGATTCAATCGTCAACTCAAATCCAAAAATCAAAGACCCCAAGTCGATTTGTTGTTTGCCCAAAACCAGAGCACCGTTCCTCTTGTCTTTCTTGTTCGTCATTCCCGAAATCACAAAGCCCAAAATCATGGTTGCTGAAATTTCATTCTTTTCTTGTTTCAGTCCTCTTTGTTCGATCGTCACTCACCAAAACAAATCCAGATTTCTCTACAATTTCAGTTCATGAAGCTTCCGGATTCATCTTCTTTCCTTTTTTTTCAGTCAATTTTGGCCCTAAAACTTGCAAAGCAAGTTTTCTTTTTTTTTTTTGTCCATTCTTTTGGCCAATAATCATACATATATTTATATAGTTATGATACATGGTTTTTATCATTTTTATTTTTCTTCCAAGATTAAATCTTCTTTCTCAAACAAAATCTTGAATTTTTAATCCACTAAAAGTTCCATCAATTAATATTTCATTTAATTTTTCAAACCATAGTTTATGTATACGTTTAAATAAAAACATGGTTTTAATTTATTTTATTTCTTGATTGACTAATTTATATATATATATATTTTAATCGCGACGTGTACGCATTTGTAAATTTTCGAGGTATTACAACCTACCCCCCTTAAAATAAAATTTCGTCCTCGAAATTTAAATCAATTTAAAACCCATATGGTATGTTCCACAATTCCTAGAATATACCACTTCCTCATTTTACTCACTAAGTCCGTAGATCAAATAGGTAGGAAGTGTGCTACCTTCGTCAGACAGTCCACAATCACCTCCGCAGGCCACTAACAAAATCTATTGCAATATTATCCTAGTTCCATTCTGGTATTGGAAGTGGTTGCAACATCCCTAAAGGTTTTCTGTGCTCTGCCTTCACTTGCTGACATTTTAGACACTTAGAAACATACTGGGCTATGTCCCTTTTCATACCCTTCCACCAATAGTTCTTCTTGAGATTTTGATACATCTTGTCACTATCTGGATGCATTGTATATTTCATCTGATGAGCCTCATCCAAGATGGTTCTTTTGCACTGTCCATTACTCGGCACACAAACTTTGTTCCTCAATCTCAGTATACCCTCTTCATCAATTTTGTAGCTTGTATGCTTGCCTTGTCTAACACCCTCTGTGAGATCAACGATCCACCTGTTCCTTTTCTGCTCTTCTCTAATTTGGAGTAACAAGTCCGGTTGGCAAGTCATAGCATACAAGTATTGTCGTTTTTCATTTGACACAATACCCAAGTTATATTCACTGATCAACTGATACATCTGTCCTTTATCATCGTCCTTCTTGCTAGTTTTTCTACTGAGTGCATCAGCTACCACATTTGCCTTGCCCGGACGGTAGTGCAGCTGAAAATTATAGTTTTTCAAAAATTATACCCACCTTCTCTGCCTTAGATTTAATTCTTTCTGTGTATAAACATATTTCAGGCTCTTATGATCTGAAAATAAGATCAAAGCTCTCCCCATAAAGGTAGTGTTTCCAGATTTTCAATGCAAACACAATTGCTTCTAACTCTAGATCATGGGTAGGGTAGTTCCTTTCATGAATCTTCAATTGCCTTGAAGCATACGCTACTACCTTTCCCTCTTGCATCAACACCACACCTAATCCAACCAACAAAGCATCAGTGTATAGAATGTACCTCACACCATGAGTAGGCGTAACTAGAACGGGTGCTGAAGTCAACCTTTTCTTCAATTCTTGGAATGTTTGTTCGCACTTATCATTCCAAATGAATTTCTCTTCCTTTCTGGTTAACTTGGTCATTGGTCCAGCCAATTTTGAGAAATCTTGAATGAACCGACGGCAGTATCCAGCCAAACACGGGAATCTTCTGATTTCTGTCATAGTCGTAGGTTGCTTCTAGTTTGATACCGCTTCTACCTTCTCAAGGTCTATCGATATTCCTTCTGCCGAAACCACATGGCTAAGGAACTTAACCTTTTCCATCCAAAACTCACATTCGCTGAACTTGGCATATAATTCATTTCTTCTCAATACTTCCAAAACAATATGCAAATGTTCAACATGTTCAGCCTTTGATCTAGAGTAGATCAAGATGTCATCTACAAATACTACAACAAATTGATCTAGGTACTATCTAAAGACTCTGTTCATCAGATCCATGAATGCAGCCGGCGCGTTGGTCAAACCAAACGGCATCAAAGTGAACTCGAAGTGCCTGTATCGAGTTCTGAAAGCTGTCTTGTATATGTCAAACTCTCTAATTCTTAATTGATGATACCCTGACCGTAGATCAATCTTGGAGAAATGAGTGGCTCCCCTCAACTGATCAAACAAGTTTTCTATTCTAGACAATGGGTATTTGTTCTTTATCGTTGCTATGTTTAACCTTCAGTAGTCTACACACAGTCTCAAGGATCCACCCTTTTTCCTCGAAAATAGTACCGGAGCTCCCCATGGCAACTAGCTAGGTCTAATAAATCCCTTCTCATGGAGCTCATCTAATTTGGTCTTCAGCTCAGTTAGCTCTACCGGTGCCATTCTGTAGGGTGGTATGGCTATGGGGTCAGTGCCTGGATGCAACTCGATCTTGAACTCCAGCTGTCTGTGTGGTGGGAGTCTTGGTAGATCATCAGGGAAAACATCTGCATATTCTCTCACTACAGGTATATCCTGTATTTCCCTAGACTTTTTGGTATCCTCTTCTAATAATTGCATGAAGTCCTCTTTCTGTTTTATAGAATATAGCATGGCTAACGTAGGACTCCTTGACAATCTCTGCATGTCCACATCTTTCTTCAACACCTCACCAAATGGTAGCCTCACCGTCACTTTTCATCTCTGACAATCGATCTGTGCTTGATATTGAGTCAGCCATCCATACCCAATATCACGTCATATCCATGAAAATAGAGTGTACAGAGATCAGTTGAAATTAGTTTGTCTCCAAACCTAAGGTCACATCTACAGTATTTCCTCGAACTCACAGCAGTCCCTATGGGTGTGGCCACATCTAATGTCACTGGCAATGGACTCGTTACCAATTGTAACCTATCTACTAAGTTCTCAGAAATAAAAGATCTAGTGGCGCTTGAATCAAACAAAACTTGGACAGTAATGCCAAACAAAAGAAATGTACCTTCCACTGCTGGAGTGGGATTGGTCTGGGCGTCTACAGCATATAGTCGGGCCTGGTTCCTTTGTTGTGGTTGAGACTGTGGCTGTTGTCTCTGCTGTAGACCACTACTTTGCCCACATGTCTGTTGCTGCCACTGGTGGGGTGCTGGAGCCTGTGCTCTGGTAGGACAATACTTTGAAATGTGCCCTTGTTGTTTGCATTTATAACACAACCCTAGCTTTCTAGCATGATCTGTCTGATAGTCTCTAGCACGGTCGGGTCAAGCCTGCTGTG
The DNA here is from genome assembly GCA_030144865.1 of Tinospora cordifolia. Lineage (NCBI taxonomy): Eukaryota > Viridiplantae > Streptophyta > Magnoliopsida > Ranunculales > Menispermaceae > Tinospora > Tinospora cordifolia. The sequence goes on from JAJIYU010015035.1 coordinate 7,097, forward strand.
CCTGTGGCTGTCGCTGAGGCTGAGGTGCTCTATGCCCTCCTATTTGTTTGGCCTCTTCTGTGAAGGTCCCGCAGCCTTCTCTGACCTAGTCCTCTTCTTAACCTTCAATGTCTGCTCAAATTCTAGGTCTCTCTCCAAGATTTGTGCCCTCTCTACAGCATCCATAAAGGTCGTCAACTTAAGCGGTGCCAAGATCTTTCTTATCTCCACTTTCAAACCCTCAATGAAACGATCCGTCTTGGACTGCTCATCCATGACCAAAGCAGGAGCAAATCTTGCCAACTCTATGAATCTCTACTCATACTCTGTGACTGTCATAGTTTTTTGCTTTAGGTTGACAAACTCTAACTGCAACTGTCTTTTTCTTGCAGTAGAGAAAAACTTACTATAGAACCTTGTCTTGAATTCCTCCCAAGTCATCACTATCTGGTCAATGGTGGGGTCGCTCACAATCATCTCCCACCAATGGTAGGCTGGCCCTACCAACTGATGCACTGCTAGTGCTACTCTCCTGGGCCCATAAGCCCCCATAGTGTCCAGGTGCTTATTCATCTCTGTGAACCACCTGTCGGCTACCATATAATCATCAGTCCCCTCAAAGTACTGGGGCATAGCTTTTGGAACTCCACCAATAGGTCCTTCTGCTCCCTATCAAACCCAATGGGTCTATTATGTGGTATTGCATCCGTGGAAGTGGACCCTGATGGACCTGAGGCTGAGCCTATGCCTGTGCCAGTGGCTCTGTCGATAACTATGGATGCACCTGTGGCTGTACCAGTACTAATGGCTGTGCTGATGCTGATGGCTGCTAGGTCCTCATGGCCTGCTCCACTGCCCTCTACCTCATCTCGGTGATGGCTTCTGGCGTCAGTGTAACCACTACCAACGCTGGTGTCACAAGAGTGCCCTCATCACTATACCCTGTCTCGGCTCCATCGCTACCTCTGGTCGCACCTCTCCTGGGTCTACCTCGACCTCTCAGCATCATCTACAAGTCAAAGATTTTTTTTTCAAAGTGAAAAATTTTTGTATCCATGAATACCCTTTACTTCATCATGCTACTGTGACTCTAAATTCAAGTCTCTAAGTTTTCGATCTGTTTTAGTGGCCTAAGGGTTTATGCTTCTAAGTCAACAACAATATGTTTGTTTCTGGGTATAGGAATTTTTGTGTGAATACTCAAAATAATATACTATATATTAACCATGCAAGCACAAAACAAACAATTAAACAATATACGCCGGCATAATGGAATCCCAAGTTTTTGTCTGTGCTTAAGCATAGACTTCCACTCAGAATTTCCATCACGGCTAGTATACTTTCGCCAAATCCTAGTCTCCAAGGATGACGCAAGACCCACCGTACGCGACCGTCCCATACCAGTAGAATACAGTGCGTGCAAGTTTTTCCAAAGAGTCTGTTCATTGCCTATTACAATTTCGCAAGTGTCTCGCTCCCTAAGGCTGACACAAGACCCACCATACGCGACCGTCCCATACCAGTAGAATATAGTGGGTACAAGTTCTGCCCAAGAATCGATTACTCACCATACATGGTCCGTCAATCTCTGAGTCCAAGATTCCTCCATACCCCAAAATCCCTATGCGTCCCATACCACATAGAGATCAAGGATATAGGATCAGCCTGATCTCGTGTCCTAACCAATCAAGTGTTCATTTCACGCATTTTTAGTCTCTAGCTTATGTCTTAAAAGCTTTTATTTACCCTTATGATCCACTGTACCTCCCTGGCAACACCCAATCTCTAACTAGACCTATGGTCTCAGTACTTTGCTAGCTGATTCGTCTATTGAATCACCAAGTTCAAACTCTATCTCACCTTTACGTGATGCCATCGCTCCCGAGTTTGGACCTTTCCTGAATAGAGCTCAACCTGTAAGGCCACTACCGAAGTAGAGTTCAACCTACAGGGCCACTACAATACTTTCATCCTACCGCGATTAGCAACTCGAGCACGCTGGCATCACCTATATCTTGGCTAGACTTCTATCCACCTAGTAAATGGATTCTACTCATTTTATCCACTTTTTTTAAGTCAAATCTAGTAGAAATTCTTTCCTAGTGAAAATCAAATCCGATGAAATTCTCATTCCCGTGAAAAATTTTGTTCTAATAGAATCAAATTTATTCTATGCAAGTTTCAACCCAGTATTTCAAGTAACTAGGCTCTGATACCAGCTTTGTAACACCCCGGCCCTCCCGCGGTTCATCCCTCGGGTTCCCTTGGGCCGAGCTCTCTCAGAATGCGCTCCCATTCAACTAGGAAGTCGCCGCCGCATCGTCAGCCGAGAGCCAGAGCGCTACTGATATCTTTTCTCAAATCTATTCTCAGATTATGTTTCTTTTTTTTTCTATCTTTCAGGTAATAATAAAACCATTTAAGTAGGCACAAATTTTTTTTGAAATAAAACTTCTATGTAAATAAATTGGAGCCATGAAATTTCAACTGAAATAAAAAGCATCAATAAAATTATAAAAGAAACAAGCAACATCAAGTTCAAAGTTGAACAATTTAAAAGTCTCTAAAATAATTCCAAAAAATTTATTCAAGTGTATGTTTAGACCAAAAGAAAAGAAAATGAGCACAAGCCCAGTTTAATCAAATACAAAAAAAAAACAAAAATGCGCAGCCAAGACTATCAACCTCTTCGGCGAGGTTTCAAACAACTGAGTCCTCCGCGATGTCCGTCGACTCGTGCTATCACAAAAATCACCTGAAAAGAAAGGGGGTGAGCTCGAGAGCCCAGTGGATCATACCTATACATCACTAGCATTATTTAAACAAGAAAACCAAACATGCAAACACTTACATTACATTAGGCGTTTCACACATTTATTTGTTTTGTTATAACCTAAAACCGAAAGAGTTCATAACCCTCTCGGTAAGCCCCTGTGATCTGGGAGCGAATCTGGGTACGCTATACAGCCATACCGTGGGGACCACAGCCTAAGGAAGGGGTAACGCTCTACAGCCATTACAAGCTTTCGAAGACCATATCAGTCGTCACAGACAACTCTCTAGTGGGGGTACCTACGATGTGCTTAAGGCTAGTCCATCGCAAGAAGACTCACGATGCACCATTGGCTTGTCCATCACACCAGTACGTGTGTTTTTAATCATCCTTTAATCTTCTTTAGTTTCACAATTCATTCCACGTCAAGCCAATCGACCATCAACGTAAAATAAATTTTCAAATGAAGAAGTTCGCATGCTTGAACATTCAAGAAAAACGCTTCAACGAAACTAACTATGCAAAATACTAAAGCAATATAACCAGACATTATGGATTCACATACATAACTCCAAACAAAAATTCATTAAGATCCTAGCATGCTTCTAGTTACATTAAATGTAAACACGCATCATGTTTTGCATTCAAAATCTAAATAAGGCTAGGGAGAATGATAATCACACCCACCTTAATATTCTTGAGTCACTCGCGCCTCCGCGCCACTCTAATATTCTTGATCTGAAATTAAAATCAGGAATTAATTAATTTTGCAAGTTCCTACTATTCGCTCAAAATGAATTAGAAATAACCTAAGCTTATACTTTATACTAAGTAGCCCATCTACTAATTTAAGCTTTTAATCCAGAAATAGAAAATACAATTAATTAATTCTCAAGTCCCCTACAATTCATCCACTATAAATGAAAAATATTCTAGGGCTTAGATTCTCTTCAAACTCTCATATCCATTTTTCCTAACGTAGAGTCTTTCCCAAAATTTCTATTTCTATTCAATTTAGATAAATTAAATTTTTATATTTAAAACCCTTTAAAGTTTTCTTGAACTCTCAAGAAATATTTTTCACTTTAATAAGACGATTTTAATATTTAATATTCACATCAAGACTCTCAGTAACGTTAATCTTCGATCATACTTCTTTTCATGTCAAAATTAAATTTATTATGAACAAAATAAGACTTCTAAATCTAAACTCTACACTAATCTCCTAAAATATTAATCGTCACCTAAAACTATTTCCACTAATATCAACTCAAGGGTTTTGGGTTGAAAGAAATATATTTCCCTCACAAATATTAGACTTCCATAATTTCCACAATAATTCAATTAATAGATTTTTTTTTTAGAATACATCTCGACCATCTATTCAAAATCTATGTGCATCAACATAATATTTCTACTAAAATCTTGACTAGGCTTCAAACTTCAAACTTCATATATTGATTCCCTAGTCTTCATTTCGTGCATCAAACTCGCAGAAATAACAAATAAATAAATAAATTTCAACCATATAAAAAAATTAGCAAAAATATACCTGTCGGATCGTTCTTCATCGCACAAACGACGCCAGTGACGAAACTTCTTTGTTGCATGTTGCTCATCGCACAACTAATTTTTTCTTCTTCACTAACCCACCACCTGTGTTCCTTTGTTCAAAGTTCATGATTTACAGCAGCAACAAAACCAATCGCGCAAGCCATGTTCAGCTCATCATCTTCGTCAAAATGCACCAATTACTACACAAGAAAATTTAGATTTGAATTGACACCATGCACTATTCATCTTCTTCTTCCTTGCTTCTTTGAATCGCGACAAACAAAATTTCAGCTTCAACAAAATTTGTGCATTTTCCCCTTTGAATCACGGCCAACTCGTTCTTCATTTTCAGCTTCCTTCTTCGTTCTTCAGTTGTCCAACACTAAAACCAACAAAGTCATGAACAACAACAACGAACGACCAACAGCCCCTAAATTTCAAATCTAAAGGTTTTTTTTTTCCAGATCTGAATGACGTCCAAACCGTGAAAATGAATCCCCAAATTGCAAATTTTGAAAATGCCTAAATCATCTTTTCCCTGGAACGTTCTTCTTCTTCATTTCAGTTGCAAGAGCAACGGTCCACAACCAGAAATTTCTGGTTTTTGTTCCAAATCTGAAGGATTTTCAAGCTCGTAATGGTGGTCGATGTGTAAGACAAACCATATCGTGGCTGCTTGTGTGTAGATCCAACGTGATTTGAACTTGCAACTGTGGTTTTGATGGTGACAATGGTAGATTCAGCAAGCTTGAGGAGAAATGGGTTGTTGTGTGAGACAAAAACCAGATCTAAACACAAACTAGATCTGGCATGCTTCGAACTAGATCGACGTGATTTGAGCTTGCAGATCTCTTCTTCATCCACGGCCAGCAACAACGCACAGCAGCTCCTCATCTCTTCGTTCTTCATGTCGTCATGGCCAGAACACACACAATCAGCAAAGTTTTTCATGAATCAACGCATCAGATTTGTAGTTCATCTTCTTTATCAAAAGAAAACACACCAGCGACCCAAAAATTTCAGATCTGAAATTTTTCATATCTGAAATCACGCTCAAACTGTGAATACCAATACCCAAATTGATTCAATCGTCAACTCAAATCCAAAAATCAAAGCCCCCAAGTCGATTTATTGTTCGCCCAAAACCAGAGGACCGTTCCTCTTGTCTTTCTTGTTCGTCATACCCGAAATCACAAAGCCCTAAATCATGGTTGCTGAAATTTCATTCTTTTCTTGTTTCAGTCCTCTTTGTTCGATTGTCACTCACCAAAACAAATCCAGATTTCTCTCCAATTTCAGTTCGTGAAGCTTCCAGATTCATCTTCTTTCCTTTTTTTTTCAGTCAATTTTGGCCCTAAAACTTGCAAAGCAAGTTTTCTTTTTTTTTTTCCATTCTTTTGGCCAATAATCATACATATATTTATATAGTTATGAGACATGGTTTTTATCATTTTTATTTTTCTTCCAATATTAAATCTTCTTTCTCAAAC